>OAMR01000321.1:421998-463344 GCA_900205405.1 Echinochloa crus-galli | reverse complement strand
AAGATAAATCTTCAGTTCCAACTGAAAAGGAGAATATGCATGAAAGGCTGATACCAGATCCTGCTCATCGAAACATCGTTGGCACACACAATTCAGTTACAGTATTATCTGATGCTGTGAATCTTCCTAGTTCTGCAAAGCATTCTTCTGCATGTCGAAAAGCAGATGAGAAACCAAGTACTGACCAGTCAGCAATGTTACATGAGGGAGTTGGAATCCCAATGAAAAACAATATTATAGGAGGAAGATCATCTATGCCACGCCCTGCTGATCCGAAGGTTGTTAACCCAATAAGGAACTTGCGTTCGGAGGAGGATGCTGAAGTGGCGCTGAGTGCTGCAGCGAAGACAAGTAAGAGAAAGCAAGATGCTGGTCCCAACACTAGCCTGAACTCAGACAACAACAAGAGGCAAAGGAAGAATGATCCACCGTCAGCTCATGTTGTCGACAGACAACCATCTCCTCCAACTCATGTGTCTGGCGAAGCAAACATCAAAGATAGCTCGGAAACCACATGTACTGGTGATGAAGTGCTGAGTGCTTCAGCGAAGACAAGTAAGAGAAACCAAGATGCTGATCCCAACACTAGCCTGAACTCAAGCCTGAACTCAGATAGCAACAAGAGGCAAAGGAAGAATGATCCACCGTCAGCTCATGTTGTCGACAGACAACCATCTCCTCCAACTCATGTGTCTGGCGAAGCAAACATCAAAGATAGCTCGGAAACCATAGGTACTGGTGATGAGGACAGAGATACTTACCCTGAACAGGACACAACTTTGCAGGAAAACACCCCTGGCACTGATCGGTTCAGTGACAACTGCCTCTCCCCCTATATGTGTTTATACCCTGACCCTGAATTCCACAGATTCAGAGATGACCGCTCGTGTGAGACGTTTGAACCTGGGCAGATATGGGCTTTGTACGATGATGCTCATATACTCCCCAAGGACTATGGTTGGATAACCAAAGTTGAGGCAGAGCCTTTTGCGGTGCATCTGATCTGGCTCGATGCCTGCCCTCAGCAGGAGCCGGAGAAACGATGGCTAGAGCAGGAGATATCCATCAGCACCGGCACATTCAGAGCTCAAAATCAGACAGCCAAATTTTATACAAATGGCACTTTCTCCCATCTCGTGAACGCCAGAGAAACCGGTATACCGTACCAGTTTGAGATCCTTCCACAGGTTGGCGAGGTCTGGGCTGTCTACATGAACTGGGCGCCTGACTGGACCCCTTCAAGCATCGATGCTTGTGAGTTTGCTATTGGTGAGGTCGTCAGTCGCAATGAAGCTAGCACAAGGCTCTCTTTCCTGGCCAAAGTAGATGGTTACGTCGCGGTGTTCAAACCTGACGAAGGAAAGGAAGACCTGGAGATCCCTGCAGCGGAGAACTCGAGGTTCTCTCACCGCGTACCTTGTTTCCGTCTCACCGGAGAAGAAGGTGGCGAGCTTAGTGGCTTCTATGAGCTTGATCCTGCTTCCATCCCCTACGTACGGACGTACGGTTACCTGTGCTGCGACGACACCCCATGATCGACTTGCAGGATGGACAGATCTTGAAGCTTCACCGTAGTTTATACCCTTCAAAAGCTTTTATTCTGTGGAAAAGATTTATACTGTTTAAGGTTGATTGCATTTAGTAATAGCCGTTTCACCGTAACTTTTGACCTGCGGTAACTTGCGTAGTTCAAGTTTATACCTTCAAAAGATTTTATTCTGTTCAAGCTTGAGGATGAAACTCCCGTTGTTGGACATCTTTATGCAGGAGTCCCAATCTTATTTCAATTAACGAAGATCGCCTGATTCTAATTTTCTTAGAAAAGATACTCTGGTTTTCAAGAGAATTTCAAAGCTGAGCACAAGCAGCCACTTTTTTTTCTTGAACGAACTGCACTCAATAAGTGCGTTTCTATTGATATAGTAGAAAACAAATACAAGACTATGATCTAAAAGGCCATAGGCTGGAAAACAGAAAAGAAAAGGAAAACAACAAACTCATCCGATTGGATTGGGACATTAACACGGGTTACTGCTCAACTATACTCACTGGCCGGTTGGATTGGGACATCAACACGACCCGCAACTACTCACAACGACGATAAGGGAGACACAACACAACCGTAACTTCCACACCCACAACCGCACTCCTGCGGGTATCGAAACCTCTGAGTTATTCATCACTGATAGATGAGCAGAAGGGTCAGACATCACTACACTAAGAGGGCCACCACCGTGCAGGACCCAACGCTACAGTGCTGCTGCACCCCAGCCGACCGCCCGACGGCATGAAAAACACCAAGTCCGAAACAACCCAAACGCGCGGGGGCCTCACCACTTTCACCATTGGACGCTTCTCTTGTGTGCGCGGGGACCCAACCCGCCACTCAGCACGCGTCTCTCGTGCGCGGAGACCTCAAACCCGCCACACGACTCCACACTCCGGACTCCTTTCAAGAATTGCCATCAAGGCAGCAAGAGGAGGCACCCCGTCCTCCGGGAACTGTATCAAGCCGCCAGACCACCACCATGGTTCGAAATCATCGCGTTGCTTTCTCCCTCGCACGAAATCGCCGCCATCGAGCCAGAATACCGATGATGTCGCCCGTGCCATCAAATTAATAGTTTAAGCAATATAAATCTCGGACGTGTAATAAACCCTTGTTATAAAATTCGGAAGTGCTATACTTCACTTACCCTTCTTTTCCCTATAGTCGACGGCATTCTTTTTCCACAATTGGATGCTACATCATCCATCCAAGAAATTAAACCAACCATCATGTTACGCCTTTGACTTCGTTTGCTTCTCTTCTTTCTGTCTTTAGGTGACTGATGGAGATGATATATGTACGCCTGCACGGAAATTTATAAAATTTTTTAGGGTGTGTTTAAAATTTCTTAAGTGTGTATAGATCCCAGACACTGTACCGCACTGTAACATTTTTTATTTGTCTGTAGTAATTGTTGTCCTACCATAACCTAACTAGACTCAAAAGATTCATCTCGTCGTGTACATCAAAACTATGTAATTAGTTTTTTTATTTAACCGCGTTTATTGCTCCATGTATTAGGAGAGAGATTCGATGTGATAGATGAATAGTGATGTTTAGAGAGATAAATGCTGGAAGTAAATAGGGTCTTAATCACGAGATTTGATGTGATAGATGAATATTGAAGTTTGAAGGGAGAAATGTTGGAACTGTTTAAAAGGGTCTTAATCACGAGCTTAAAACTCACTTTCATGTCAATGGCAACCTTACAAGGACTCTATCAATCCACAAATCCTGACCGTCCGATCTGGCGATGGAATCCGAGCTTCCTTTCTAGCGAAGCAAAGCCAGGCCGAAAGTCTCCTGACTCCGTTCAAAGTTTCCTTAATCCTAATCCCAGCCTTCATCACCCAGACAAAACCCCACCCGGAAACAGACAGCGAGCGCCAGACGGGAGATCCCCCGATCCGCCGTCCACGTGTCACCAACGGACGGCCGTGATCCCTCCCGCAGTGGAGCAGGTGCCCCCGTCGCGTGCTACGCGCACACACCGACCCGGCTCCACCTCATCGTCTCCCTCAAATTCCCTCCCTCCTCTTCTTCCCCCCATCTTCAGATCGAAATCCCACGCGCAAATCCCCCGCTTCGCCGCTCGCGCATCCGATCAGGCATCCCGCGGCTGCTCCCCTCGCCTCGCGTGCCCGCCGATCGTGCCGGGCAGGGGCGCCATGTCGATGCTGGACGCCTTCTTCAACGGCGGCGGCGGCGGCGGCTTCCGCGGCGCCAAGTGGTAAACACGCGCGGGGGTTCTGGTTCTGGGGATCCTGTCCTGGGGGAGTTTTCGGTTGTTCGATTCGCGTGGTTTCGGTTCTGATTGGGTTTTTTTGTTTGGGTGCTGTGGGAGCAGCAAGACGCTGCTGAAGCTGTCGATCCCGCGGATAAAGCTGCTGCGGAACCGGCGAGAGCTGCAGCTGCGCCAGATGCGGAAGGACATCGCCAAGCTCCTCGAGGCGGGGCAGGAGGCCACCGCGCGGATCAGGGTACGCGTGCGGTGGATTTTGTGCTTCGGGTGGAGTCCACTTGGTTGGGTTGGGTTGGTCTTGGTTTGGTTCCTGGATTGGGAGGGGACTTCAGCCTGACTAATTGGATGCTGCTGCAGGTGGAGCACATCATCCGGGAGGAGAACATGATGGCCGCGCAGGAGATCCTCGAGCTCTTCTGCGAGCTCATCGCCGTCCGCCTGCCCATCATCGAGACCCAAAAGTTCGTCCCCCTCTTGCTTTCCATTCCACAACTCTTGACTGTAGATGCTATTGTTCGCGGGGTCACTTGTCGATCTATGGATCATGGGCATTGCAATCTAAACTAGTTGTAGTTTGGTTGCCCCTCGGCATGGCAAAGTTTGCTGGAGCCTGGAGCAGCAGCAGTCTTTGTTTGGGATTTCTAGTGAGTTAGTGACTTGTTCACTGTTACTTTTGTTGCCCAAGAACATTCGAGGTGTTTCTCTACTGTGCTCTGTTTGTGCTCTGTTTGATGTGTTGAGACTATCACCTTAGCATCAACCTCACTGTATTCTACTGTTAGTGGTCGGTCGGATGACGGGTGCTAATTTGTGGTTCAGCATGGCTTACCATTAGGGCCACCATTATTAAACTTTAGGATGGTAGAATTCCTTAATGTTTGTATAGTGTGTTTGTTTCCATAGGGCTATCTGTTGTATCTAAATAATTCTTTGCTGCTGTAGTGGATTTTGGCTATGCTTGTTCCTTTCCATAGTAGGCCACTGTTTCAAACAATGAGTTTCTAGCAGGTGGCCCTGAAGAAAGCATTAATTTTCTATGTTCATATCTCAACAGATAGAAAGGATCCGCACTATTGTACCATGCATTCTTATATCCCTACTGTTTTTTAGACACAAGTCTTTCATAGTCTGAATTCTGAGGACACCGCTAAAATTGTGTTGGGGGGTTACTGATTCCAGCTCGTAAATAATAAAAGGGCTACATCAGATGAAAAAAAGTGACAAACTGTATTTGTGACTCAAAAATGTAATTAATATATTGCAATAGTTCTTTAGGTTTGCAGATGGCTCTGATTGATCTGTTTTTCTTTGTTGCTTTATCTACTTCAGGGAGTGTCCTATTGATCTCAAAGAAGCAATATCCAGTATCTGTTTTGCTGCTCCAAGGTGTGCAGATCTACCTGAGCTGATGCAAGTTCAAATGATGTTTGCAACTAAATATGGAAAGGAGTTTGTTGCTGCAGCTTCAGAGCTGATGCCAGATTGTGGGGTCAATCGGCAGGTCATATGACACTTTTAATTGGAACTAGTTTAATCATGTTATCTGGTAATTTGAATGTTCATATAACATATCAAAAACGAATAATGTTGCAGATAATTGAACTGCTTTCTATTCGTCCACCTCCTGTTGATGCAAAGTTGAAACTGCTGAAGGAGATTGCTGAGGAGCATGAAGTTGATTGGGATCCATCAGAGACGGAGACAGAATTTCTCAAACCTCATGAAGACCTATTGGTAAAATATATACTTACTTACATGTAACTATGGTTAGTTCAGTAATTTGAATCTCACTTATACAATGATTCCTCTCCTAGAATGGACCGACCTACTACAATGGTTCCACGTTGCCTCTACCCAAGGAGAAACATGAGGAAACAATAGCTGCAAGTGCTGCAGAGCAGCCTGATGAAGACTATGAGTCTGATACTGGTCTTGAGTCACTGGATTTGCCTGAAGTCCCGAAAGCAGCAATTCGTCCACCTGATGCGCCATCAACCCCAGATATTGGTCCACATGATCAAAGCTCCCAATCAGTTCCTCATGGATTCTCAAATCCCAATTTTCCTGAAATCCCAAAAGCTGCAATCTGTCCACCGTCTGATGTGCCATCAACCCAAGATATTGGTCCACATGTTCAAAGCTCCCAGTCAATTCCTCATGACTTATCCAAGTCTACAGATTTGGAGGAGAATCCAACAGCTGATGGTATTTTTAAGATTCAAATGAAAAGCTTAGAACATCTTGTTTCTGCAGCATCTTCTCAGTCAAGCATACCAGATTCGCCAGATGAAAAGAAGAAATTTGTTCCTTTCGCCTCACCACCTCCAGATGTTGCTACTTCATCTATGGAAAAATTTGAATCCATCCCCTCACCTTCATCTCCTCCAGTGAAGCCAACAGAGCCAGAAATTTTCACAAAGAAAATTGATGAAGTACCTCCTACTGATTACATGTTCTCAAAACAATCAGAGCAGGTACACACAATCTCACCTTCCAGGAGTGGGGCAGAAATAGACTTGGAGGATGTATTATCTGCCGCTCAGACAGCAGCTGAATCAGCAGAGCGAGCTGCATCAGCGGCCCGTGCTGCTGCAAACCTTGCACAGCTGCGCATCGCAGATCTAAAGAAGAATAGCAAGTCTTACGGTGATGGTGTCCCAAAGGAAAGCCATCATCAGACCGGGGCAACACAGAAACCGGTATTTGATCACCAGGACTCCTTTACCAGCAACACACAGGATTATTTGTCTTCCCATGTGCCACAGAGGTCGCCATCTTTGGAGGATGACCCATATTTCTCCTATCCCAACCTGTTCTCACCACCAAAACCCTGAGGGTGGAAACTTGTGGTTTTGCAAGTAGTTGTTCATGATGATTTGAAGTCTCTGCTATCACTTCTTCAGCTCTGTCCGGTCCTCTTGTGTTTGGCCGTTGCCCGGAAAATTCTGTGTATGCTGAGTTGATACATATAAAGGACTAAAGGAGACTACTGCATTATTACTAGGTTATATACCTGTCTTGTTGAGTCTCTGTAAATTGTACATGTACGGTGTTTGTATCAGATTTCTGAAACATTTCTGCAGTTCTACAGGTAATAACAGAAACTGAACCTTTGCAAATAATAGCCCTTGTGGTTCTCTTCCTATAGATCATTGTTCCACTTGACATCTCTACCGTTTATAGATCATTGTTCCGCTTGACATCTTCATCGTTTGGAGCGCAGTGCTATGTCTATGTGCTCTTGTGATATTCAGGTATTATGCTTCTTTTTATCGAGCGGGCGATTGATGAAATAGGGGAATGCCAGGATATATATCCTTGGTCCTTTTGCCATTTGTCTCACTGTTTGCAATATTTGTTTAATCACTATTTTCTATAGCTATTCTTATGTATAACACTATGATTGGGACTGATTTTTGGCCATGATGCTAGAAGAATGTCATTTTGTTCTCCGGCTAAATCATTGGATCAGATAGGCCATGTTCGCTGTTCTTCCGAAGGACAGCTTTGTGCCGGACTGCATTATCAAAATTTCTGAATGTTCATAGCCGCATCCAGCCCACTCGGACCGTGGGCTGACTCCTTGCTGGGCTTACTGATCTACCATTCTACTCTACTTGGGCGTCAATGCCACGAGATTGAATCTACCGAATCATACAAAACTATGTTTATGTTTTGGCTCTCCACTACAGATTTCTCTCGACTCTCAGCTTGCCATGTCATCATCCACTCACCCCCTCATTCATCCATCTCCTGACCACTAAGATCGGCTGCTGAATTCAACATCCACTTTCTAGTGAAATTGATATCCACTATCAGCATCTTTCAGTTTCCATCGTCAAGCACCTCAAACACAAATAGCAGCGGTCATAACTTGAAACTCCACCACTAATGGCTTTACACCTCACCGTCTGACCCCTCCATTCCTTGCTGAGCCCTATATCTGCTCCTTTGATGGTGAGTGTTCTATAGCATGCTGCCCGGCGCCGGCTCCACCCTCAGGCCGGCGGCAGTCGCCGGCGGCCTCCGCGGTTACAACACCGGCTCTCAGCTCCACCGTTACGAGGGCCTCAGTCGGACGAGGACAGCGTCGCGACGTCCAAGACTATACCGTGCCCAGCCTGTTCTCAGGTAGTCGTCATCTTCGCGCCATGCCCAGCTCATTTGCTTCGTTCTCTGAACTGAGATTAGTGAAATTCCATCGCACTGAAATGTCTTTAGCCAAATTATTTTTATAATATTGTTTTGTATGATAATTTTTTAATCACTATTATATTTTAGTGATAAATTAGCTGCAAAGTTCTTTCACGTTCCGCAGCAAGGCGCGTGGAATTTCAGCTGCGGTTCACTGTGTAGGAACGTGAGAGAACCGCAGCCACCGTTTCAGTACATTTTTCCTAAGAAGACGGTTCTCTCACATTCCAGCCCCCCTAATGACCTTGGTTTCTTAACTAATTACCATTAAATCTTGATGAAAATCAACATCTTCTTTGTTTCAGCCCCCTTGTCTCCCGTCCTGCATCCGCCACTGCACATTGGCAAATGAGACTCTCAAGTTGCTAGATCGATTGCTTGTTCTTTTCACATGACACTAAATTTCGAGTGGTCACGCATTTATATTCATCCACGACGGACATCTACAGACAACATTTTTGCGTTGAGCAACTTACAATATAGGGAGTATAAAAACATCAGTGGAATATCATGTATCCGTCTCAGAAGACCACTGGCAAAATGATTACTAAGCTTCACGACTAGAACATCATGCGCGTTTTGCATATGCTCTATCATGAGTTCATGACTATAAACTGTTAGTCAACATACACTATAAAAGAATAAAGCTATCATGACTATAGTTGCGTGGCATATACAAATTGAAGTACGCTTAATGCAAAGTATATCATCACACCCACTACATATGGCCAGTTCAAAAATCTTTTAGGACTATAAAGTACGCTTTTGAATTCACTATTTCCAATCGTTTTCTCATTTATTCAATTCAACCAGGTATCTACTATAACAGGTGCAGCTAATTGTGACATGATTGTGATACCTGGGGTGCCAAATTGATCGAAGATGCGCATTGCTCATATTTACTCGTGATGAAGGATAAAAAGATAACTTGTACAAACTGCCGTAGCAATAGGCGCCATTATTAGAGGATAAATAAACTATGATGATCGATAGTTCCCTACAGTATATCATATACACAAAGATCAGCACACTCTACATCTCACGATACACACACCCTGTCTCTCACTACAGTCATACAACACTCACACAACATATGCCAAATTGCCAATGCCATCTTCAACATCCAAAATTCCAAACACAAAGGAACCTTTTACATCGACCTACGATCTAGAGATTCAAGAATGAAGGTCTTTGTTAGTTGTTCTAAACCCAAGGAATCTCTATCATCACTTGAACACTGAAGATTATGGATGCATCTTGATGTTCTTGTGCACAATCGGGTCCGACAGCTTGCGCCTGCACAGCGGGCACATCTCGCTCCTCGCCAGCGTCTTCTCCAAGCACGCGCCATGGAACGCGTGCCTGCACCCCGGCCACGCCGCCACGCCGCTCTCCAGCACCTCGAAGCAAACGCAGCACTCATCCTCTTCCTCATCGCCGGCGATCCTCCTGTCCACCGGCACCGGCTCCGGCAGGTGCAGCTCCATGCCGACGTGGTAGTACGCGGGCCACGCGTCCATCATCCGGGTCACCAGCGCGCCGCGCATGTGCGCCATGCGCTCCGGCGAGTAGTCCTCGCGCCGGAGGATGCCGGCGTCCACGACCACCTGGAGTCGCGCGGCTCGCGGCGGGATTGCGGCGGTGATCGCCGGCGCCGCCAGGCTCGCCCACCCGGCGCGCGCCCTCGAGTACCGCGTGTAGCGGTACAGCACGACGATCTCCTTGCCTTCCTCCTCCTCGTCGTCGTCGTCTCCGGCGGGCTCCGCGGCGGCGACGCGCATGAACGCGGCAGTGTTCTCGATGGCGGCGAACCGCGCCGGGCCGAGGAACTCCCCGCCGGCCGGCACGTCGACGCTCCCAGCCGGCGCGGCGAAGAGCGGCACGATGCTGTCCGTCCTCCTGCCGCCGCTCTGGCGAGCCCTACTGGCCCCGCCGTCGTTGTCGCTGTCGTAGCGCTCCGCCATGTCCTCCTCGCTGAGGAGCTCGTACTCCACCCTGACACCCACCGCGCCTTCGTCGTCACCGGCTACGACCTCTTCTTCCTCATCTTCGTCTTCCTCGCTCTCGCCGAGAACAAGAACCGCCTCCTCTTCCTCCTGCCCTGCCTCGCCGTCGGAAGACGCGGACAGGCCAAGAACGCGGACGTGCAGCTGGACGGCGGCCGGCACGGCGAGGTCGTGGCGGAGGACGAACTCGCCGGCGAGCACCACCGGCGGCACGGCCACGACGGGGTCCTTGGACGACAAGTTCCCGATCGCGCGCTTCTCGTGCCCGACCTCGGCCCAGACGTTCACGAGCTGGCCGCGGGCCTTCGCCGGATCGAGCAGGGATATCCCGGTGATGCAGAGGCGGCGGCCGTCCTCCGAGCTCATGTGCATCACCGCGCCCGTGCACGGCGGCGGCGGCGGCGCCGGCGACTCCATTGCCTCGGATTGGTCGAGTGGTGAATGTGTGATTGGCTGATGGAGGCATCCTGGATATATATTCGGGGGATCCATCGAGTCGGACTCCGATCCTTGGCGCGGCAGTCCGATGCATCGACTCGGACTTTGAATTTGAACGAGATGAATTTGCATATTATCTGATCGCTCCGCTCGGACTACAAAGATATATGGCACGGGTAATGCTAGATCTGTGCGGGCAGCCAAATTAAAAAATGTTCCTCCAGTGGCGGCTCATCGATTTGCAGCAGCCAGTATATATATGGTGTTGATTCGGAGTCCACAAAATTAACAAAGACATCTCACGAGCAACGCTGCCGTGTCTCCAGAGTGGATCTATCTCAATTCACTGCAATTTGGTTCACTATCTAAGCCAATACGTTTCCTAAATAGGATCTGCAAAAAAAAGTTTTTGGGCGGTATTAGTCAAATACATCTTCATTTCTACTGTTCCAAAGTGCCCACCAAAAGGCTGCATGTAAATTTGGTTTCTGGCCCCTGCTTAATCCAGCATAAAAAAGATCACTATAATTTGTTGGTGGAGGAATACCAAATACTATATATAAAGACCGCCATAGGAATTTAGCAAAATAGCAATTAAAGAATAGATGGTTAATGGTTTTCACAAAACTACAAAAGCTGCTGTATTTACTCTCGTTCCAATTCCTCCTCACTAAATTATCTTTGGTCAATATAACACCTATTTTTTTTTCAAATACCACAAGAAGATCTTAATCTTTAGTGGTAATTTTGATTTCCAAATTTCCTGCGAGACTTTAACATCGCTATTGAACATATGTTTATACATTGAGTGAACCAAGAACTGATTGTTCCCATGTAGCGCCCATAAGAATAAGAGAAAATTGTTATTATATGGCTCCAAACAATGGGCTTCGATATTACAAGACTCCAAACATTGACTTCGCTAAAAAAAAACCTTTAAAACATGAGCACTTTGTTTTACATGAAATTTGGGGTATTTTCTCTCTTTTCTCATTTACTCATGCATTTGAGACCTAAAAAGACATTTTTGCCCTTTATTTTGTTTTGAAGGCATGCTTGCTCGCTCGCTGGCCAACGAGAAGAATATGTTGCTAATTCATTGTGTGCATTCACAGTTTCACATCGTCGTTATGATTTTTGGGTGTGTTTGGTTGGATGACTAACCCTTAGCCAGGCTCCAATAAGCCATCCGGCCCATATTTGGTTGCCTGGTCAAGCCCATAGCCAGGCTAGAGTAATGCAAAATTGGCCCCCGAGCCAGGCTCCGCGGAAACGTTTGAGGAGCGGCCGTTTCCGCTAAGCCAGGCTTGCTCAAGCCTTCGTCGGCCCACGCTCCACCCGCCGATGCACCCGCGTATGCAGGCGCGGGTGAGCGCTCCCCTCACCTCGTGTCATTTGTCCGTCTCTCTCTTCCGGCTCCTCTTGTTCTTTCTCTCCCTCACCCCTTCCTGACGCCGCAGATCTGCATTTCGTGAGTGCGCTCTCCAGCAGATTTGCAACGTTTCCCGAGCCAGCAGACCTGACGTCCCTCCGCTCCGCTTCCCTCACCGTTGTTTTGGGCATCCAAATCGAACGCCGGCGTGGATGGCCTTGAGGGACGCAGCCTCAATGAGTTCGGCGATGACGGGCCACCTCGTTGACCTTGGCAGGTCGCAGCAAGTCCTCGACGAGCTTGATGGCAGCGGTGACCCAAGCGGCGTCGGCACGCAACGGAGCCTTCTCGAGTTTGGCCGGCGGACAGGTAGGCCTCGTTGGAATCCATGTGCTCTGTGGCCCATGCTTAGTCTCCAGAAGAATAATGTTCTGTTAGCTTGTTTAATTTTATACTGTTTCTTGCATAAACTAAAGAGAGGAATAATGGAAAAAATTGAGACGGAAAGGGAGTGATGTCTATTAGCTAATTCGTGAAGTACATATTGATCAGTTTTTCAGATGTGCTAAAATTCTGAATGAATATGCAGTACGTCTTGTTCAATTTTAGGTGACTGAATGAAGTAGTGTCTATGGATTTGCACGGTAGGAGTTAATTTTCTTGCTTGCTCGTGACATCAAATTGGTCGCTGAAGATTGCTTGTAACATGTCAGCATGCAAATGTAGCAAAACAAAGGATTTTTACTCCCCATGTATCTTTTATCAAGCACTAATGTAATCTATATGTACAGTTTTGTGTCAAGCAATACTACTTCTGTAATCATCAGTATGTTTCAAGCACTAGCGATATGAAATGACTGATATACCGGTGTCCTTTGTATTTTTCTCTCTTTATTTAGCATGATATATGCAGATTTAGAAACAAAGGCGCAGTGACATGGGTAGGGGTAAAGCGTACCATCACTAGCCATAGGTAACTCTATCAGCTCTTGCACAGCAAACCAAACAAGCCTCATCTCTCACTATGCTGGCCAAGGTTTAACGCAGCCAACCAAACAAGAGCTTATCTACGCCAGGCCACATCAGCCAACCAAACATGAACCATTTGCACTAGCTAATCCAGGCTAGGGCTGGCCTGGCTATAAAAGCTGGCCAGGCTAAAGTTAGCCTAGTAACCAAACGCACCCTATGCTTTCTTCCTCAGCATAGGCCATTGCAACCTGACCGAACAGAAGAACTCGTCGAGGTTGTTAGGTCTTCAAGGCTCCCCACGGTTCAGGTTCGTGCAGCCAGGCCTCGCCACGCGGCACCGTCGGACCTGGCACTTGCTCGATCGCTGGTGGGTAACAACTCTAGTACTACCATTTGTCAACTAATCTTCGTTCTGTCAGAACTTCAGCAGCCTGCGTGGATTCCATTAGGAAATAGGAATCAATCCGATCTCTTCTGCAATCTCCAGGGAAGGGTGTCGTCGGCTCCAAACCAGGGAAGGGCCATGGGGGCTGGGGCTCCATGGGGGCGGCGGCAGCAACGGGAGTTTGGGGGCAGCGGCGGGGTTGTCGGAGTTTGGGCGGCGGTGTCAGAGGAAATCAACGAAAGAGGCGGTGGCGGCGGCGCGAGTCGCGTCGGAGGACGGAGGAGATCGAAAGAAGCCGCGACGAAGGCCGCAAGCCCGTCACCATCGAAAGCTCATGTGGCATGTTTGGGACATGGATGGACCTCTTTAGATAGTTTGAGGATCTAGAAATGCATTTTAGAAGTTTAGGGACCTAGTTGATACAGAGAAACAAGTTTAAGGATCTATGGTGCATTTTACTCATACACGGCTAGAAAATCTCATATCAGTACCGGTCAGGGAACCCATGTTAGTACCGGTTCCCTGACCGGTACGTGCTGGCTAGCACTAAAGTGCCAATCATTTAGTACCGGGCCTTATGCCCAATACTAATTAAAAAGGAGCGTTTAGTACCAGCTGGGAACTAAACAATTTTTGTGCTAAAAAAATAATAGAATGCTCTCCTGCTCCTCATCCCATTTATCTCTCCTCTTATTTTTTTCAATCTACCACTGTTTTCTCCTCCGTTCTTCCTATTCTTCCTCTGTTCTTTCCAAGAGCGGAGCTCCTCAAGAACAGGGAAGAACGAGAAACAAGAGATGGGTGGGAAAAATGAGAGAGAGAGAAAAAAAGATGAGGAGTGGGAGAGCACAACACTCAAGCAATTTGACAGGAATTCAACAAGCACTTAACAGAAAACAATTGGATTCAACAGGTATACAAGTCTTGGAAACAAAAATCACTTGATTCAACAGGCATACGAGCTACAGTCTTGGAAAAAGTCTTAGATAGTCTTGAAAATCACTGGAAACAGGAATATAAGGCTCCCGCCGGACCCCAGGCACGCGTGTCGCCAGCCTACTCCCCGGCCTGGTCCCTCCGCGCCGTCGCCTACCCCTTGCTCGAGAGATAGATATCAGCTAGAGAATGAAGAAGAGAGAGAGAGAGAGAGAGAGAGAAGATGTGTATAAGAGACAGGCAATGGCCTATGCTGAGGAAGAAAGCATAGGGTGCGTTTGGTTACCCTCTATTGTTAAGAGCATGTCCTTTAAACATCTATATGATAATATCATAGACGCATTAAAATAGTGTAGTGCATGGCATATGTGTCATCTACACCTCCATCTTCTTCTACGAGGCGTTACTATGCCTGTCTCTTATACACATCTAGATGTGTATAAGAGACAGGCAATGGCCTATGCTGAGGAAGAAAGCATAGGGTGCGTTTGGTTACCCTCTATTGTTAAGAGCATGTCCTTTAAACATCTATATGATAATATCATAGACGCATTAAAATAGTGTAGTGCATGGCATATGTGTCATCTACACCTCCATCTTCTTCTACGAGGCGTTACTATGCCTGTCTCTTATACACATCTAGATGTGTATAAGAGACAGGCAATGGCCTATGCTGAGGAAGAAAGCATAGGGTGCGTTTGGTTACCCTCTATTGTTAAGAGCATGTCCTTTAAACATCTATATGATAATATCATAGACGCATTAAAATAGTGTAGTGCATGGCATATGTGTCATCTACACCTCCATCTTCTTCTACGAGGCGTTACTATGCCTGTCTCTTATACACATCTAGATGTGTATAAGAGACAGGCAATGGCCTATGCTGAGGAAGAAAGCATAGGGTGCGTTTGGTTACCCTCTATTGTTAAGAGCATGTCCTTTAAACATCTATATGATAATATCATAGACGCATTAAAATAGTGTAGTGCATGGCATATGTGTCATCTACACCTCCATCTTCTTCTACGAGGCGTTACTATGCCTGTCTCTTATACACATCTAGATGTGTATAAGAGACAGGCAATGGCCTATGCTGAGGAAGAAAGCATAGGGTGCGTTTGGTTACCCTCTATTGTTAAGAGCATGTCCTTTAAACATCTATATGATAATATCATAGACGCATTAAAATAGTGTAGTGCATGGCATATGTGTCATCTACACCTCCATCTTCTTCTACGAGGCGTTACTATGCCTGTCTCTTATACACATCTAGATGTGTATAAGAGACAGACGCACAACGATGCCGATGACCAAGTGAAATTAACAGGATCACTATGAGTAAATCTAGAAGGTCAACATGAATAACTTGAAAGAGTGTAAACAGAGAGAGAGAGAGAGGGAGAGAGAGAGAGAGAGAGAGAGAGAGGAGTGAACAGAGAGATGAGATCGAGAAGGGGAGAAGGAGAGGGAAGATAAAGGGCGCTAGTGGCCGGTCGACAGTATATTTTTTTCACCGGTCACGTTACCGGTTGAAGCCTCCATCCGGTACTAAACCGCTCCTTTTTCTACCGGGTTTAGATTTCACCCAGTACTAAATATCTTAGATGCCACCGACCGGTATTAAATGAACTTTTTTGACGTCGGTGGTGCCCTTTAGTACCTGTTGGTGTTTCCAGCCGGTACTAAAGTGCCCCCGTGGCTACTATTTCATAGAACCGGTACTAAATACCACTTTTAGTACCGGCTCTAAAACAACCGGTACTAATTAACGAGGACGAATGCTCATTTTTGCAGTAGTGATATATATCATATTGTAATGGTGATAGAAAATAAAAATCATAAGGAAGTATATTTAGTATGAATATAATAATAATAAAATTGTTCAAAAGATTATGTATTGATGGGGTAATTGTTGATCAAACCCTTGCCCCAACGAAAAAAATGAAAGGAGCTTCATTAGTTTGTGCAATTGATTTGTCGGTTCTTGCCTTATTAACTCGACGACCTAAATCACTCCACCACCCAGCCATCCAGCTTGCCTGTTCGCTTACTAGGGGTTGAGTTCATATGCATGGTACAATAGAATCTAGGTTCTGCAAAATGATATATAACAATTGGCTACTGATGAAGAGGTGTTTGCATAGTAACGCCTCGTAGAAGAAGATGGAGGTGTAGATGACACATATGCCATGCACTACACTATTTTAATGCGTCTATGATATTATCATATAGATGTTTAAAGGACATGCTCTTAACAATAGAGGAATAATAAAATGAAAGAGAAATCCTTGTATAACCCATTAATAGTTTTTTTAAAAAATATAACATGATTTAGTAATACTTCAAGTCATATAGAAAGCGTTTTCAGAAAAAGTTTCATGGAAGCAAAAACTATTGTTGCCTCTTTGGACAAATTAAATCCCATTTCCCAATCCCGCAATCACAGTGACTAGCCAAGATTTTTAACTTCTTATGTTACTAAACCTACTTCTCCTAGCAAAAACCAAAAAAACAACAATGCTAGTGACATGAAATGAATATACCCATAAACGTTTTCGCTAGGGACAGTGCCTTGTGATGACGTGTGTACACCCAAGCACAAACCATTTGTCACCTCACGTATTTCTAGCGACCGCTAGTTGGGACTCTACTTCTATATATACACACACTATAGCCAGAGAAGTGCTTGCAACTCTATTCATGATTCTCAATTCTTGTTTACAATATCGGCGTTCCTCTCCCCCTCCCGGCACATTCCATTTCGTGTGCACATATAGTCTCGAGCATCCATCTCCAACTGCAACCACTGTTGTTGGCTCCAAAGCACCACAATCACCACCATGTATTTTTCCGTCACCGGTGCTCCCCCTTGTCATTGCTCATAGACCAATACCCGCATCAAGATTATCGACAAATTGGCTACCTTCTCCAACCAAATCTTGCAGTGTCATGTTCATGCCGCCTCCTTGCATCTTTGTGTTTATTGCTTGCCTCCACATCATATGCATGCAAATTAAATTTTGCGAATGTTTTTAGCAATGGTCTTACATTTTACATAGACATCAATATATGTTGGGAGTCGAAATTCAATTTTCCAATTTATTACCTACCGCACTAACCAGTATCTCAATCATTTTAATGCTAGACCATTAATCCACTATGTTAGTGTTTGTTTTCTGTGAACAATTCTTTTTATTCATCTATCTTCTGAACACTTAAACATAATCGAGCATGCATGCCACCTTAACATATACAAACCACTAAATATGCCAGGGGAGGGACTCGAGAGACCTCGTTTGTAGGATGGATGGATGGATGGATGGAGCCTACAGCCCCACAAGCTTGTTCCTCACACATAAGCTTGCGGAGTGCAATTCTCTCCTCATCAAAATTCATGGATTTGAGCAGACTACAAGCAAAAGCTGTGGTTCATGTACAAATGTACAATGGCCAATGGCCATTATTGCTATATTTAACTCCACTATTACTGCTAGAGAGGCCGAATGCTAAATAACATAGCCTGGGATTAAAACAATCTAACCAGTGTCAATCAGTTGAGGGTGATGGATGTACACGGTGGATACGAGCAGCAACTGATTCAAATGGAGGTTGTTGACCAAATATGGGTTGATTTGGAGCCAACTAAATTAACAAAAAACATCTCGCAATTCGCCTAGGAACTTTGTATTGTGATATATTTGTTGGTGGAGCAATATCAAATACTATATGCAAAGACCCTAATTTAGTGATATATTTCTATTTCATGTGATACTAATTTTGTAACGATGAATAATGTACATATTCCAAGATAGAAAGAGAGTCTATTACACAACTACGTCATCTCTTTGTAAATTTTAAAGGAGAGAGTGGAAGGGTATCTAATGTAGCTTCGCCATGTGGACGCGACAAAAGGCAGTGAGTATTAAGTGGCAGAGAACACTGCAAGTTTTAGGTGGGATAGACATGTGCGGGGAACTTTACCACTACCAGAAATGGATTACAATAGCATTGCCCCATGCTGACAAAGCATATGGCACTATGGTTCCACGCACAACGATGCCGATGACCAAGTGAAATTAACAGGATCACTATGAGTAAATCTAGAAGGTCAACATGAATAACTTGAAAGAGTGTAAACAGAGAGAGAGAGAGAGAGAGAGAGAGAGAGAGGAGATCGACCATCAGGCTTGGAGGAGGAGTGGGCGGCGGCGGCGTCGTGGGTGAAGTTGTTGATTTAGAGGTTGCAGAGGAGGCGGCAATGGCGGCGGCTCTGGGGCGGTGGAGCTTCCCGTCACTTCATTGCCTAGTAGATCGGATCTAGGGTGTGTGTCGGTGGTGTCGTTGGTACACGTTCCCCTTGCCCCCACCTCTTCTTTATACCGCTGCATGATGTGGGGGGAGGGGGGGGGGCAACCACGTGTTGGTTGTGCGCGCCCAATCAGGGCCGAGTCGATGGAGATCATCCTAACAAGAATTTGTGAAAAATTAAAGTAGTAAAGTGTCCAGAATCATATGTGCTGTACATGTTCTATTTATGTGCCGACAAAAGACCGACCTGCAGGTTACAGCAAGGAGATATTGTTACAAGCGTGACATAAACATCTAGTGCGTCCTACTTTTTTACCTTTTTTATAGGGAGGAAACTGTATTAACGAAGCACATTTGATGTAATCTCTATCTCTATTACTTGAATAAGGAACATTATTTGTACTTGTATTCAGGCAGATTCGCATTGGATTGAATCAAGGGAAGCGCCATTTGATGGAGGGATGATCATTGCGGTGGACATACAGCAGTTCACAGATATATATATAGTTTCTATCGCAGTCAAGGCGTATTCCAGATAAATTTATTTCGCTTATAATTTCTCTTCCTTTTCTTGCGTATGTTAATCTGATTGAACAAGACGAATGGTACGTCCTTGGCGTGCTAGCTCCCACCATTGGTGGTAACATGCAAGTAAGCAGCAAATAAACATACAAATATTATGCAAAGAAAAGGCATTTACCAGATATCAAAGACCAACTAGGCGTCGTTTAATCGATTGTACCATGTCCCCCCCCCCTTTTTTTTGCTTGTACAATCCGCTTTCTTATAAATTTAATCAGTACATGTCTCGCCATCCTGTTTCCACACAACAAAAATGTAAGGAGCAGAAAAACACAAGTGCTTAAAATTTTCTTGCACATGCCTTTCTTATGTTTTAACATTTCCACTTTCCAGGTTTCCTTATTCCCACTACTGGAGAGACAACGAAAACCCATCACCGTCATTTCATTACAAACCGATAGGATGCCATATCACCACTGGTTCCAAAATAACCAATTGATAGCTCAAATAAATAGTGATGCCTCTATGTGCACATTCTTGCAGGCGATTTCTCCTCTTCTTCTCCTATAGGTGCATCGATCAGCCCATGGCCTCTCTACCACTCTGTTCCCTATTAGCCTTCCTCTTAACCACTGTATTATATATATGCATTTGTTTTATATGGTCCTACAGTTGGACTTGATGTGACGCAAGTGTCCTGATAGTTCAATTACATGCTTAATTGATTTGGTTAAGCAATGTTGTACTGCAATTCTGAAATTAGAGTTTTTGAGGCAGGGTTTGTAACTAAACAGGGTCAAAATAGACACTAAGTACAATTGCTGCTCCAATTTTATTTGTGCTACATCACTATAAGGTGATGAGTAATAAAATACAATAGGGTGGACAGGTCTTGCAAGGATAGATTTTAGGTAAAAGGGGTAATAATTCTGGATTGACTGCCGCATGCTTTATTTGCCATGCTTTAATTTGTTTAAAAGTTGGAACCATAGGAGTATGCCAGTGCTTTGCCCATAGATGACAAAGGTAGCACATCTATTTTGTTAGACTAGAAGCTATGCTAATCAACAAGGATTCTGATTCATATCTGACACTAGGGCTGTAATGCATATAAAGTTGTACTGCCTGCTAATAAATATATCTTGATGCAGATAATTACAACATCTTATAGGCTAATTTGATTTAGATAAATATGAGGCAACAACTACAAAGAGAGAAGTGTGTGACTCTGGAAAATTCTATGATCACCTTCTCTAAAATTCTATGATGCATATATGCTGACTATGATCTTGTGTCCACATCTGTCATTGTGAACCATATCATATGGAAACATACTTGGGGTTGCATCTGGAAAAGCTTAAGGTTGTTTGTCATTTGTGCTCCATCCAATCTGTTAACTGCATATATGTGTATAAACCTTGCCACCCCATTTTCTTCTTCTGTCTACTTTATTGAATTGACATACTACCTCCGGCCGGCAATATATGACGTTTCAGACACAGGATTTAGCCTGAATGTAGTTACTTTTTCCTGTCGGAAACGTCAAGTAAAAAAGATCGGAGGTAGTAACATATATGTGTGCTCATTTTCTTCTTCCATTATGAATTACTGCAATTTAGTTCTAATAATTTAATTTCAGTTCCAAATGCAGCTATATGCCTATATGTGTTTGCTTAAGCTACTACTACTCTGATGCATATATGATTTCAATATCGACGACTTACATCACATACTGGACTACTGCAATACTGCATCACCTGGGTCTGTTACACCATGCTAATTTATTTACCTAAATGTCATACTTCTAACTTTCAATTTTTTGTTTCACCATAGAGATTAGGCCTTTAGCAATATCAAACTGTATATTTCGAAACATAATGATAAAAGAAGAAGAAAAAAAAGGTTCAACCTCATTTTCTACAGATACAAAAGACAAATATTTTCCTTTTAAATTTTGCATTGATGTCTAATATGTGTGTCTCTTTGTTTCTACAGATCTTGTGCTCCAGCTTGATGATTCACCTCATATGTAATGGACAATCATTATTCTCATGCTGTGCCAAGCATGACACAAACTCCTTCATCTAAGAGCCCACCCCCATACAATGTAGCAGAAATAAGCTAGTTTTCCTAGCAACCAATTATATTTCACCACAATTTGGTGTAATAAACTCACATAAAGCACAATTACAACAAACGATATTAGAACCATAAAAAAGAAAACATAAAACACCAACCTTGCAAAATATGGTATTAACACATGCTAATCAGTCCGACATTCTTCTCAATCAGCAATATGTCAAAGTGTAAAGAAAGCTATATTAAAACTACAAAAAAGAGATCAGAGTAATAAATTCTGGAGTTCCACTCAAACAATAAAAATATAAATGATTTTTTGTCAGCAAAAAGATACACAGGAAAAATATGTAACGGCCAGCTACAGCAAAAAGATATTTTTTCTCGACAATATAAATGTTTTATCAGCACTAAAGCATTGTTCAGTTGATGGTATAAGGAACCATTTTATCTACATAAAGTAGTTCCATTGTTTCTAATAGGTTTTATAAGATAAAAAAAAGAAAAGATATGATAAATATGTAATAATAGAGTAAAAACATATTTTTTAACAAATTACAACTATGATAACTTAGTAATTCTCTAATGGATAGACCAAATAAAAATTGAGATTTATGGTCCTTGTATATGTACACTTCGTTCATATATATGCATATGCTCAATTTGGATTTTTAATGAGAAGTTACCATCAGAATCAGAGTGCTTCCCCACTTGGCCTCCTCAAGTATAACATTATTATGGTTCTAAAAAGTAGTACTGTATGTCTTAATTATTTCATATGAATTCGTGTTTTCTCTTTCCTTGTAAGCCGACACAAATTCCACACTAAGGTGATCTCCAATGGGCTATCAAAGTCGTCGGCGGTGTTACATTTTCTCTGACGTGGATTATCGTGCTAACATAATGCCTGCACAAGATCAGCTATGCAAGTGTACGCATGCTATGCAAATCAGCTATTTTTCTTTTACTTCCACATCAGCTATCAGTTTTGTTCAGCCTCTGGAGATGGCCTAAGTCTAGGTAATCATTTGTGTGATTAAACTAGACGAATGGCGTGGCCCAATCCACGGGCTCAGTACAACAGTATTCCATAAAAATAAAGAAGAGTGGTCGAGACAAAATATGGGTTTCAATTACACTCATCTTTGAACTACGTGGACATTACATGTGTTTCCAATACTTGACTCTCATGAATCATGATTACATTACTAAGTAGGCAGAGCATTTGCTACAATCCTATCACACACGAGGAGAACCAAACACAAAAGTCAGCCCAATTGAATCTTCACAAAGTCTTTATAATTAATAAATAGCAAATTTGTATAGGATTTGCCAAAACACATAGCTCCACCCGCCATGTGTTGTTGACTTTAAACTTTAGTGATTTTGGGAAAAAATAACAAGTAATGTAAGTGAAATGTTAATCATATAGAGAAAAGAGAGCACTCCTGATTATTCCTAACATAAAAGTCTTACGTACTGTGTGCATTTAGAGGCTCCGGAACCATGCGACCTCAGTCTCGATATATAGCAATCCTGTCCATCCAAAGAAATGGATAGTGGGTTTAATTACAGTTAGCCCAACAATGTAAGTAATCATCCATGTGCATAACTATCAGTATCATCATCTAATGGTATTTTGGCATAGATAGATTCGACCTCTAAGAATTTTTGGAGTGAGGCATCCCTACGTTCAGAAATTCTCCAAGCTGGAACTTTGCATGCACTGATGGTATATAGTTAAGTAATTTTAGATTACAAACATATGTTTAAACAATTTTGTTTTACTTTACAAAGTTTAAATCATTAATGGATATTCAAGCTAGAGGTGTACTCGGAGTTTTGGCACATCAATAGAAGCCTATTGCATAAACAAAACCCAACAATGCTGAGTTAATGTAGAATAAAACTATCTAGATTGACAGTGGAGTAAATCTGGGTAGGTACTACTATTTATTTGGAAAATCTTTGTAACTTTGTTTTTATTACTTTTTAGCACTTGTCATTCTTATATTTTGCAAGGTTTTGTACATGGGACTAGAATAGCGCTTACCTGAAACTTCTCTAAACCATGATTTTTACTTGGACACATCTTTGTAATACCGATTAAGGGCTATGATTCTCCACTTCTAATTTGTAGAATCTGCATTATACAACTTTTATATCTATAAGAACTTGATTGTGCAACCTTATCTAAAGACATCCAATCTGATTTAGAATATAAATTTCAATAACCTAATTACTAGTATATGCTCTTTTGGTGTTACAGGGAATATAAAAGTTGCTGGGGTCAGCCCCCATTGAATCTTCACTAAGTCTTTGTAATAGCAAATTTGTATAGGATTTGCTAAATTTATGGGGGACATATGACCCAATAAAAACATGTAGCTTCGCCCCTGCGCGCCATGTCTAGGCTGTTGACTTTAAACTTCAGTGATTTGGCAAAAAATGATAAGTAATGTAAGAGAAACGTTAATAATATAGAGCAAAAAGCACTCCTGATCATACCAACGAAAAAAAGCACCCCTGATATAATATAGAAGTCTTATTCATTTAGAGGCTCCGGAACCATGCGATCATAGTCTCTATATTAGCAATAACATCATCCGAACAACAGTAGTTTTATTACCGTTATCCCAACAAATAATCATCCTTGTGCATAAGTATCATCGATCAGTATTATCATCGCCAAGGGTATTTTGGAATAGGTCCACCTCCAAGAATTCTTGGAGCAAGTCATCCCTATGTTCAGAAATTCTGAGCTAGAGCATTGCGTTCACTGATGATGGGAGTATTTAGGTAGGTCATTTTAGATTATTTAAACTACTTTATTTTACTTTATAAACTGTAAATCCTACAGGGATCTTCGAGCTAGAGGTATAACAAATAGGCTGTATTTTAGTTGGTCCAGTAGAAGCCTAGCTAGCATAAACAAAACCCTTCTAGACGTGTGTCAGTGTGTAGCACGGATACGTACGGTGTGGCAGGGGCGGACCTAGAGCAGAACTTGAGTGAGGGCACACCCTTAAGAACAACAAAATTTAAAAAGATTTAACATGGTAAAAAGTTGTTCACTGCTTTAAGATCAAAAACTTGTGACAGTCCAACGTAGGTCTGCCCCTGCAGTGTGGTAGATATTCGCTGTATACTTGTATATATGTATGTGCATCCGGAGAGTAGTGTTGTGGGTGCCAGTGGCGAGCAGGGGCGGACCCAGCTAAGGGACATGGGTGTACAAATGTACACCCAATAATTTTGGCACGTGAATTACAGATAGTGTACATATATACATATGTATATTTATATTTGGATCAAATTATGTGTATATTTCAGCTCAAACAAGAGATATAGCCCATTCCAAAGTGTTGTAGGCTTCTTAGGGCCATTGTTAGTATAATTAGTCTTCCTGGTGTGGCTGTGAGGAATCTATGAACCCCATCCTAATTCCCCATTCGTTTTCCCTTTTGAAGATCATTTTTGGTGATGATCTTTGTGATGAAGTCAAAGAATAGCATGGAAGATTAATACATGAATGATTGAATGGCTTACATGCATCACCTCATCATGGAAAAATCCCCTACATGTTGTTTTGAACACATCACTTTTAGTTTGAAAAATAAACACTCCGACAAATTAAATTCTTTGGCTAGTTGAGAGTTTCTTGATGTATGTGGATTGAGGAACTATATATGCTATGTCGCTTGCTTTTATAGATGTTTATGAAAAAATTATTTGGTCTCTATGGACACCGGTGGCGAGAACTCACCATAATCCAAATAAATTTTTTGGCATACTCGTCAACTCAAATCCAAAGAACTAACAAAGCTTAATTTTGCTGCAAACCTAGATCATAATCGAAGCATGGGGATTCGAACCCCACCAGGTAGGTCTTAAAATCTCCTTACATCAGCATCAATCTCAAATCCAAATATTATTTTTGGGGTAGTCAACTCAAACCCAAAGAACTAACACAAAGCTTTTGCTGCAAATTAAACCTAGATCATCATCTGATAATGCGCGCCGCTTGTGTCTCTTCTCTAGCATCAGGAAGAACTCCAGGGTGATCTCTCAGACAAGCAAGCGCTTCATTCCGACAGCTTGCGCCTGCACAGCGGGCACGCCTCGCTCCTCGCCAGCGTCTTCTCCACGCACTCGCCATGGAACTCGTGCCTGCACCCCGGCCACGCCGCCAGGCCGCCGCTGTCCATCGGTTCCAAGCACACGCAGCACTCCTCCGCCTCCGCGCCAGGCTCGACCAGAGCTCCTGGAGCTGCCGGCGGAAGAGGGCGGGGTAGATCAGCGGGGACAGCGAGGCGCCCGCCCACGCCAGCGAGCCTGCCATGTCGCCGGCCGGCGGCACGGCGAACCGGAGCCAGTGCAGCTTCGTCCTCCGGCAAGCCTCCACGCCGCGCCGCCCGCTCCGCGTCCTCGAGAAGCGGGTGTAGCGGTACATCACGACGATCTCCCTGCTGCCTTCTTGTTGGATCCCGGCCGGAGCCTCCGCGGCGGCGATGATCCGCATGAAGCCTGCGGTGTTCTGGACGGTGGCGAACTGCTCCGGCGGCCCGAGAAACACCCCGTCCGGCGGTGGGAGGATCCCGGCCGGCGCGGGGACAGGCGGGTGGCTCTTCTTCTTCCCCCTGCCGCTGCTGCTGCTCTCCCCGGCCGCCTCGCCGTCCCCTATCTTTCTTGGCTGGACTTCTTCTTCATCCTCCTCCTCCTCCTCGTCGTCGTCGTCGCCGCCGTTATCGCTGTCGTTACGCTCGGCGAGGTCTTCCTCGGAGAAGGGCTCGTACTCCAGCCCCATCAGCTCGTCGTCGTCGTCCTCCACTTCCTCGTCGGGCAAGTCTTCTGCGTCGATGTCCTCCACGAACCACTGCGGCAGCGGCTCTCCGTCGCCGAGGAGGAGCTCCTGGTGGCCGACCTGGAGCCAGACGTACACCAGCGGCTGGGCGGCGGCGGCGGCCGGATCAGTCAGCGACAGCCCGGAGATGCAGACGGACTGGCCCGGCGGCAAGGCCAGGCGCTTCACCCCGCCCCTCTTCGGCGGCGGCGGCGTAGGTGGCGGCGTCATTTCCTCCGGCACTAGATCTAGATCTATTAGGTTTAAGTGGAGAGAAGAATTCAATTGCGAAGGGCAAGGCAGACCATGAGAGCATTAAAATATAAAAAGAGGAGGGAAAGTTGTCAAGTCTCAATTGGCTTCCGTGTGAGAGAGTTGTCGGATTTGGGCGCCAAAACAGGCGATTTGGATTTTCGTCTCAGAGCAGACAAAATTAATGAATCCCTATACCGCGTACTCGGATGTTTTGGTACTAGGTTTCACTTATGTTTCTGGTTCTCAAGATATTCTATTATATTTTAATATTCTTTACTGGTTCTCAGATTCAGATTTGTGCATCAAAAGAGTAAGATTTGGATTTTGAAACCAGAATATAGGATATATTAGCTTTAACTCGCTAGCGCCTAGACCAACGGGTGTTTTGGGGTTAGGTCTCACACCAGAACAAGACTAATGATATAGCCAATAGCTTGCTGTATATTATTGCAACCTTATTTACAGCTAACTAAAAAATCATCCATATAATAGGCTAATAAATATACTAATATGTGGTCCACCACTACCTCTTACAAAACTTCTTGGTGAAGGTTGTAAGGCATGTACAAAAGTCCTTTCATGTACAACAGTACAGACAGATTGTCGTTCACCCATGACATATCGCACACTTTAAACCAAAAGAATATGCAACTATTACATGAAAGCATCCATTATCAATTAACAGAGAATGTACTGTGTTATAAACGAAAGTCTGAAACAGGCAAATATCATGGAATTGAAGATCTGAAGCTTCAGGCTGCATCATCAATGGAGGAGATCGACACTCTATAGTAATCACTTAACACACTAGTAATCAGAAGTCGTCCATAAAAATGCTGATGGAGTACTGATTAGTCTGAAAACCATCCTTACTAACCTGGTCCAGAATGTGTCTTGTACGTGTCGATCTGCAGCATACAGAAGAACAACAGCGACAACTTTTGCATTAAGAGTTCAGGATGGCAACACAATGCACAGAAATTAATAATTGAGATGAAATACTTATGCTAGTATTTCACTGAGTAACATCACAAGATTTGGAACATCATTTACGTATAATTCATATGTCTGCAAGAAACTGAGAAGAAGCACATTACCAAGAATAGAATAATGCATAGTCAAAGTACGTTGAACTTGAGAGCAGAAGACCGCATGTTCGAATGCCAACTTACACTGCGAGCATCATGCATGGCACTGACATTGTGCTGGTACTGAAGAAGTGAAGATACGGTACTGAAGCTTTGATGTCACACAATAAATTTGATGTCACAAGCAAGCAAGAAAAATGTTATCTCTTTCTATTATTCAGCCTCATCTGAAGAGATTTATGTCATAATTAACAAGCAATGTAATTGTGTGTTTCTATATTCTTCAAAGTTCAAGCTCATCACAAGATATTCTTGTCACAAGCAAGCAAAGAAATTATTACTACCTCTGTTTTCTAATACATGACGTTTAGGACAGAAAGTACTACTAGAAATAGGCTAAATTGATTGGTCCTAACGTCATATAAAAAAGGATGTAGGGAGTATCTCGTAGCGCATGCGTGATTTCACTCCGCCGCCGCATCCACATCCTTCCACCGCATCTAGGTCGCGCAGCTGCATCCTGTATCTCAAGCGGCAGGAGATAGTCGCCGTGAGAGGGAAGCGGCAGTGAATTTGGCGCTTACCGATGGATTTACTGATAACCATAGTTACATTATTACTTGTTACCCGGAAAAAAAATGTAGCTTGTCTATGAGACTATGATCAATAATCTTGTAGACCACAGTACCACACTGCCACAGAGTAATCTCTTATATATGTCATTCATAATACTCTAGTATATGTAGTTCAATATTTTCTCATAAGGTCCCCAAGAATGTTGTTCTTCTGAGTTTTCAAGATAATAGTGATCTGAACTGAAGCCTAGTCAACTGCGTGTGACAAGGACATAAGTTCGAAGTAAGGCTTAAAGCTTTTTAACAGTGAAGGATATGGTATAATCAATGTGAAGGTCAAGTGTAACAAACAGATGCTACTTCCCTTCTAATAACTCTCAAGAGTGTATTTTCCCTAGGGCTATAAGCCTATAAATTTTGGTCCAGCTGCAGTGCACCTTCATGGCTAAATGCAGGGTAGAATCTCAACTACTACTCATGTTATTTCCATTCCCGACTGTTCTGAATAGTTATTGCCTGGTGTCATATGGTCTGAAAGTGAGGGGTTGGAGGAAAACCCATCATAATCATCAGACTCTAGTATGGCGCTCCATTGGTAAAAAGAGCTTGTGATGTAGCACGTTGAAATAAATGGAGAGCCAGATAGGAGACATATTGAAATGAGAACACATAGATTGTCATTTGACAATTGGAGCACTTAGGTACCACCTAAACCAGCAACCCTTTTGACTCCGAACTTGGGTAAATCGTGGTATATATGGATTACTAATTGTGAAAGCATGCGTTTAAGTCATATTACACTCCTAAAAGCGATTTTATGCACTAAAAACAAACAAGAAACTAGTTAGTCCCTTCACATCATATCGTCTCCCTTCACATTAGATCCTAATATTCTGTTGTATTTTGTTGAGCACATCGTGATGTTAACTGTATTTTATGCAATAAATTTCCACATAATAAGCTATACTTTCCCCCATGGTTATTAGCCGATAAATGTAGTGATGCAGTAACAATGATTCTTCAATGTACAGATACAGCTGCTCAGGTCAATACATTTCCGTAATAAGGTGCCAAAATGATATTCTTATTTATTCAATGATTTATCAACTTCAGATCACGGTAAACTGAGCTTGCTGAAACCTGAGCAGCTGCAGTGACAAGAACAAAAGTATACAGTACAATGCAGCTTTTTAACTGACCAAGGACAAGGCATAATCAGTACTATATGATGGTAGATGTAACAGAAAGAAACAGAGGCTGCTGCCTGGCCAAACTCTAAGGGAAAATTCTCGTCAAGGTGGCTATAAAATTGGGTCGAGCTGCAGAGCAACACATTCCCGCACCGACACTGCAGGGTACCCTCTCAATAGCTAATCTTTGCTCTTGCCACTTCATACTGTTGTGACCAGCTAATTTCAGGCACTGAAAGTGAGAGTTGGATGAAAACAAACCAATTGATCATCAGGTTCTTCGCTGGATCGATGAGCAATTGATCACTGATTGGTTTGTTTTCCTCCAATTTCTCACCTTCAGTCAATTGCCTGGTGATTACACATGAAGAAAACAGATAGGCTAGGGAGTTGCCTATGTGCCATTTCAAGTGAGTATTAGAGGGAACTGAACCGTCCATTGCATTGCAGGAAAGGAAGCAAGGTTCAGTTTCCTCTAATATCTCATCTCAAATGGTCCATTTCCAGGGATGGATTTCATTCTATGTCATAAAGATGCAGTCACAACATGTGAGAATTGGAGGAAATTATTAGACTCACAGCCACTCGGTCAGATGATGGGCAGAAATGCACAAACTGTGACTCTGCTGTCATTTTAAAAAAAAAAACGACTCTGCTGTCTAGTTGGTTTTCGTCTAATATCCTACCTAGACTGAATTGCTTGATACTGAGTTTTTGACTAACTGTTAGTACTATACAAGCCCCAAAATAAGGGGGCCTCAAGCTTCAACGTCAATTGCAAGAATTGACACTCCTCGCCCCCAAACTCTGTCAAATTTAATTTTGCAAGAACCATTCATTAAGTACCAATCATGCTGCCTTTCTCAAAACTTGCCCGGGCCTTCCTGATAAAAACAATTGCTTTGGCCTGACCTAATATTTTTGTAAAAATGTGTTCCATTTGAAATGCAAAACAGACCGAATGCGTTTCATTTGAAATGCAGATCTGAGGGAACTAAACGAGCCTGAGAAGCAGAGAAAATAAGCATTATTTTATCAAGACCTATACACAATCATCTGTCCTTTTATGAAGTACTGACTATGATGTATAAACTGCGTGCAGCAACTTATTATCCAATGGCAACAACTAATTGTTATCAGTAGCCATTGTTGATCGATCATGTGATGCAGGTACAATACTAAGGGCTCCAAAGTCCAAACTTGTTCCCTACCTGCTTGTCGTGGTACCATTTGCAATTGAGTGTTCTCTACTGATGCAGCGCTTCAGCATTCAGGTTAATGGTCGGTGTCCACTAAATGAATCATTATTCAGTCCTGCGCAGTTTGCTAAAAACCTCAACTTGATTATATTTATAACCACGTACAAAAATGAATCCAACAATACGAATAAGCTCCTTCCCAGTTTGCTAAAACCCTCAACTAGATCATAACCACAAAAATGAATCCAATAATATGAATAAGCTCCTTCCCAGTTTGCTAACCATGACTATGACCCAGCAATAACACAAGTACACAAGGTCCAAACAATGCCCAACTGACAGCTGAACAGAAACTTGATCAGAGAGAATATCCAGGGCTGATCTTCCTCCTCTTGCTCGTCTCCCCGGCCGCCTCTACCTCCCTTGACTCGCTTGGCTCCTCCTCCTTCTCCTCCTCCTCCTCCTCCACCACCACCACCACCTCCTCCTCATCGTCGCCATCGCCGTCGTATGGCTCCGCGAGCTCCTCTTCGATGAGTGGCTCCACCTCCACCCCCGCCTCCTCGTCCTCATCGCCGTGATAGCGCTCGTCCTCGCCGCGATCGCCGTCGTAAGGCCCCGCGAGGTCCTCCTCGTCGCCGTCGATGACGATGAGTGGCTCCTCGTACTCCTCCTCCGCCACCGCGTCGTCGTCCTCATCGCCCAGCTCCTCCGCGTCGATGTCCACCAAGAACCGCCTCCTCGCCGGCTGCCCGTCGTCGCCGCCGCCCGGCCCCGGCGGGTCGAGGTAGTACCCGTACAGCCGGACGCTGGACGCCGCCGAGTCATGGCAGAGGACGAACTCGCCGCCGAGCTCCAGCGGCGGCGCGGCCGCGGCCGCGACGGGGTGCTCCGACCACAGCATCCCGATCACGAGCGCCTCGCCCCCGACCTCGGCCCAGACGCGCACGTGGGGCTGGCCGGCGGAGGCGGCCGGGTCGGCCAGGGACAAGCCGGTGACGCGGAGGCGCTGGCCCTCCAGCAAGACCATGCGCATCGCCCCGCCCCTCGACGGCGGCCGCGGCGGCTCCTCCGCCTCCATTGACTCCGATTGATCGAGGGTCTTGAGGCGAAGAAGCTGATTCTACGAACTGGGCGAGAAGAATTCTATCGCTTGTGGCCTTCTCGTCGTGTGGCGCCTTGAAATATATACACGAATTGAATAGGCTTGGCGCGCGAACAAGAACCCGAGTTCGATTCGAACCGAGAACGGATAGGTTGAGATTTAAGAATCGGATTCGGAATTTCGGATCGGTTATTGCCTAAACCGGCAAACGAAAGCTCTTTGGGAAATTGGCAATTGGCATTACTTCGTTTCAAATCAAAGCAGTAGAAGTTTATTATAGTCACAACTCACAAATACGCTTCTAACAGCGAGGTGCACCCAAAACCAAAAGATTACTTTAGCGTGCAAAAAAAAATGTGTTTGGCTAATGTGTCAGCTGACGGCATACCTTCCCTCATCGATCTCCTTCCTTAATCTATAGGATAAGCACTCTTCACAAACTTCTAACTTCTTGATCCGAACTTTGGCACTATCAGTGACTATGATGACCCCTACCTATCAGAGACTGAGGTGGGGCTCACATGTCAGTGACGCACGGATGGCGAATTCTGGATTCATATTATTCCAATGGCAAATATGGCAGTGTCCCTGCTGAAAACCTCATGACATTCATAAATACTCTATTGTTTTTATTCGGTACATTTTCGTATTATGGTCCCCAATTGATTGAGTTCTGAAATTCAGTTCATTGCGAACTGAACTGAAACCAGAGCCGCTGCATGTGACAAGAACACAAGTACACAGTATAAGCCTTGCCGCTTTTTAACTGATCAAGGACAGGGGCATAACCGGTGTGATGATAGGGTGTAACAGAAAGCCAGAAAAAGATGCGCTGCTGCTCGGCTGAACTCTCAAGGGCGTCTTCTCAAGGACAAGCAGCCTATAAAACTGGATCGACCTGCAGAGCAACAGCTTCACAGGCAAATAGACAATGGAGGGTAGTCTCTCAACAGCTAGTGTTTGATTTTTCCACTCTATACTCTTAATGCCAGGCACTGAAAGTGAGAGTTGGATGAAAACAAACCAATCGATCGTCAGATTCTTCACCGGATCAGTGAGCAAACATTATCGCGCTGATTGGCTTGTTTTCCTCCAATATCTCACCTCCAGTCGATTGCCTGGTGACTACGCACGACAAGATCAGATGAGCTTGGGAATTGCCTGTGTGCCGTTTCAAGTGAGGATTAGATGGAACTGAACCACCCATTGCAAGAAAGGAAGCAAGGGTTCAGTTTCCTCTAATATCTCATCTCAAATGGCCCATTTCCAGAGATGATTTTCAGTATATGGCACAGATGCAATCATACAATGTGAGAATTGGAGGAAATCAAATTCAGAGCCACTCAGGCCAATGGGCAGATAATCACTTTCTTTGTTGTCTAGTTTGTTTTCCTGAAATATCCTACCTTGACTGAATTGCTTGACCCTGAGTCTTTGAATAGGTGTCAGTACTAGCAAAAAAAAAAGAACTGGCACTGGCAAATTTAGTTTTGCAAGAACCATTTATTCAGTAATCAGTAGCAAGCCTTTCTCAGAATTTGCCCCTTACTGATAAAAAGAATTGCTTGGGTCTGAACTACCTTTTCTGTAGTTCATCAAAAGCTATACATGATTCCCCTACTATTTTTTAATAAAACATTGCATCACATCCGGTGAAAGACATGTCATCAACAAGCAGCTACAAGTCAATCTACAAAAAAAATGTCAAATAATTATAACCACTTGATTTCAGAGGTGGCTAGACCGAATCAGATTTTGCCAATGGTGAGGCTTTGCTGATTCACTGGAAGTGACTAATCACCTATTGTCCACCTCCGAAAGATTCCTAGACAGAAGCAACAACATCTGAATCCACTTGATTATAGCCGCAGCAATTAATCCAACAAGTGAAAGAGTTCAGTATGTGAGCAAAGCTCATTCCCAGCAACCCCATAATAACAGTTGAATAAAACATGATCAATGAGTATATTCAGGGCTGGAACTCGAAGAGACTGTATGGCATGGTTAAATCACTGCTCTTAAGCTTTACTTGATGTGCTTGAGTAACATCAAATGAGGTTTTATAAATATGTCCTGAGACTCAAGTTACAATCATGTCAGGTCAGGTTTCTGCTCTATCCATCCAAAGCAACCTTTTGTCAATCTATGGACAGGGAAAAAATACATTGCCCAAAATATGGCTATGGGTGATAGAAGACAACCATCATGGTTGGAGAATCATGAGTTTTACATTCTGAGATGCAAACCATCCATTGTGAACGTCTAGTAAAAGTTTGCAACAATGTGTACTGTGTATTCTGGATATGTCAGATCGACCTAGAAGGGTCTAGGTCAGAAATGACCTGTTTGTCATCAGGCACCTCATCAGAGCTACTGATCCCAGAACATTCATCAGAAAACCAAACGCTTGGTGTTTGTTCCTGGTCATCAGTCTCATTCTTCACTGATGCACCATCAGAATCAGTAGTTGAAGGAAATGGCATCTGTGTTTGATCTTGTAGGCTTCCATCTTCCTTTCCTCTCCAAATAATAATTTGCTCCTTGTCAAAAGAGACAAGAATGCAAGGAACAAGATCCTGCGCCAAAACAAGGGTGTGGCAAGTATACTCTATTATATCATATTCGAATCATGTACAGAAATTTGATAAAATCCCATACAATAAACTCACCCTGAGCTTGACTCCAATCTTCCTATAATCACTTTTCGGCAATCCTTTACAATCTATTCGGACCAGTTCATCAGTCAAAAAGGCATCCCGGATCATTGGCACAAGACTAGCATAATATCCGTTCTTGGCTGTGAAATATGATGCTGATTTAGTCATACATTTATTTACAATGTGTATATCTAAGCAGAAAAGGGGAGCAAAACTACCAAGCTTTGTCAGAACAGGAACATGTAGGCCCTTCTTCCTCATTTGCTTTGTCTCCTCAACTGTCAGCCCTTCTATTGTTGTTTTGATCAGCCTTGGGTAGATCGGTTCAGCAGGTTTCCATAGCATCAATGGAATAACAGGTCTTTTCTTTGGATTATAATGCCTACCCCTGTACAGTATCAACTGACCACCATGCCTGTGGATGATCAGTCCACCAGTTTTATCCTGTGAAAAACATGGTCATGAATCTACTTGGGAACAAATGCTAACCCAAGTGGCATCAAACAAGAGTTCCTAAAATGTCCATCGATATACTATATAGTCACTGGAACTGAAAGTAAGGGTGCTATGTAGCTACCTCAAGCTGATGACACACATTTTGCATATCAACTGTTGGCACACCAAGGCATTTAATTCTGACCGCCTCGCAGCTCTTCCAGTTATTGTGAATGTCATTTAGCATGTTGTGAGTAAGCCCATCTCTCCCTACAACAAATCAACCAGATGTATCAGCAGCATTCATCTCGGCAGCTTGAAATGTTACCCCCCAAATTGGCAAATTCACCGCCGCAATAGCTCAGAATAATCACCAAAGAGCATCACCAAATCCTACCTACCAAGGTTGATCTGGCGCTTGGTGCGGTTCTTCTGGCACTTGTCGACCAAGAATGCGCGCTCCGCGGGGGTGAGCGGCTCTCCCAGCACGCGCTCCCGCTCCCGCCGGCGCGCCTCCTCCAGGCCATTCTCGGCGTCGGGGAGGGGGTCCTCGGCGTCGACGTCGCGGAGCGTGGCGTCGACGGCGGGCGCGCAGAGGCCCGTCCAGGGCCGGTCGAGCCGCCCGGGCCCGAACGGGGAGTACTTGGGCTCGCGGAGCCCGATGGGCTTGGAGGCCGGGGTGCTCTCGGTGTAGCTGAAGCGGAAGTCGAAGGGGAGGTCGGAGCTCGCGGGCGGCCGGCCGCCGCGGTCCAGAGAGGACGGCGGGCGGTAGGGGGGCTTCTTGGCGCGGCGCTTCTTCGCGGCGGCGGAGTCGGCGGCGTCGCCGGGCGGCTCTCGCCGGGCCGGGGTCAGGGAGGCCGGGGGCACGAAGCCGTAGCGGTCGAGGAGGCGGGAGAGGTGGCGGCGGGGCGGGAGGAGGGGAGGTGCGCGCGCGCGGCGGAGGAGGCCGGGGAAGAAGAGCATGGGGCGGCGGCGGCGCGGCGGCTCGCTGGCTGTGGCTGTGCCGGGAGATGGCCGGCGGCGGCGGCGGGGTTGGAAGGGACAGGATTGCAGAAGCAGAAGCAGAACCCTCTCCTCAGTGGGGGTTTCGGGAACAGAGATCTCGTCCGTACAATGGCAGGCTGCCTAGATTAACGAATGGTCGGATTCGAATGTCCATGCTTGGTAGATCCGGAGATACGAAGCTAGAGGTAGGCCATTTTAGAACACGGGCTGTGTTTAGTTCCAAAAAGCGTGGGAGAAAGTTTGGAAAAAATGTCATATTGAACATTGTAGCGTACCGTAGCACCTTTCGTTTATTTGTGGTAAACATTATCCTACCATGACCTAACTAGGCTCAAAATATTCATCTCGTCGTGTACATCAAAACCATGCAATTAGTTTTTTTATTTACTCACATTTAGTGTTCCATGCATGAGGAGAGAGATTTGATGTGATAGGTGGATAGTGATGTTTGGAGAGAGAATTTTGGAAATTTTGGTGATGGGATGGGGAACTAAACACAGCCACGGTGTGATCATGTTAAGGTTTCTGCGTGGCTCACCTTCGCCATGTTCGGCTGGACACCATCCAGCAGCAGTGTTTTTCTCTCAGCAGAATCCAGCACCAGCCACCAGCCATCAACCAGTCAGTAGTGTTTTTCTCTCAGTAAAAACCAGCATCCCAGTAGTGTTTTTCTCTCAGTAAAAACCAGCATCAGCCACCAGCCAAACGAACAGGGCCCTTGTAGCGATTTTTATCACATCAAATACACAGCTGAACTGTGAACTGTTAGGTTCCTACATCAATATGAGTGCAATAAAAAAGAGGAGAATAGGGTCATAGCAAGAAATTAGATGCACAGTTCCATCCGGATCCTCTAAGCTTCTCCGTTTTCCCTAGGGGGTAGTACTGGTGAAGTTTGCAATTAGATGAAAAAGACGAGGTCATCAATAACAATGGGATTCCATCCCTTAAGTAACTCCAGGCACATATAACTACTACAATCAGTGCAGAACTGCGGGTATTTCAGGTTAACCTCGCCAGCCAGAAAAAGTCCAAGTACAGATTCATATGCACGGCTATATCATCCGATCCTTTCAAGGGAGGGGAGATACAAAATGATGCCCACCGATTCCAGACTTACATCTGATTTGATACAACGCCCTGTTCGTTTGGCTGGTGGCTGGAGATGGTTTTGCTGAAAGCAAAACACTGCTGGCTGGTTGGTGGCTGGCGCTGATTTTCACTGAGAGAAAAACACTATTGGCTCGTTATCCAAACGAACAGGGACGTCAATTTGTCAGTTCGATTAATTTATCGCTGACCCAGAAGATAGCCGAAGCACCTTAGCTCACCCTACCTTGTTTACAAATACAGGAGCGCTGGTGCATTCAGCAACTGCACAAGACCCTAGCACCTCGAAATCTGCAGCCCTCAGCATAAGTAGATGTCCATGGTGACGCATCGGCGATACAAGTCAAGAGAGCTTCGTGGCTGACCATATCTTCACCCACCAGTTGGTATGAACAAATGGGGATTCGGCTAGGATGATTGATACACATCGCTATTACCCTTATAAAATACAAGAATTAGCGGCAGGTCATGAGTGTGCCCTGTCATCACCTCGGCCCTGATAGCTCGACTGCATGGAGGTTGTCGGTTGAGTCCAGAATCCACTCTGAAGTTCGATGAGGGCCTAGCTCAACCTCCTGCCGCACTACTTCTACCTTTTGCCACTCCTCCCATCTCTCGGCGAGGCCATCGCCTTCGAGCATCCTCACCACCTCCGACATCTTGGGACGTTCCATGGGGGAGCTCTGCGTGCAGAGGAGCGCAACCTGGATCAGGGATTCCACCTCAACATCAATGTAGTTGTGCTGTAGATCTTCGTCAACCAGGCTCTCCAATCTCTTCTCCTTGAGCAACCCCTTGACCTGAACAAAGCACATAAAATCTCTATTATTAGCTCGACAGTCGAAACTGGTGTTTCATCACAGCAATCAAACAAAAACAACTACTACTGTACAAACTAAAGCAGTATGTTAACAAATAGAAGAATGTTAGAGAGACATGCCAGTCTACTATATGTAAGTTTAGTTTAGCTGTAAACAATGCACCAATTCAGAAACTCATCTTGTTTAGACCGTACTGAAGCTACATGTGTTTTGGATGAAGTGATTAATATTTTGTATAATAGTACAGAAATAGTGAGCATCCAAACCCATCACAGCATCAAGCTCCAAAACAGCAAGGATATCTATGCTACAAATTTGAGCTGAGGAAATGGCATTAGTAAATTACCCAATCGAGCAGCATGACATCGTCATCATTGGCGAGGCGAGCAAGATCAAAGGCACGTTGTCCTGTAATAAGCTCCAAGAGCATAATTCCATAACCAAATACATCAGTTTTCTCAGAGGATTTTCCTGTTGAAAGATATTCGGGTGCGATATGGCCAATTGTTCCACGAACTGCGGTAGTTACATGGGTATCCTTGTAATCCATTAGTTTGGCCAAACCAAAATCTCCCACTACAGCTTCAAAGTCTTCATCTAACAAAATATTCGCAGCTTTGACATCACGATGGATAATCTTTGGATCACAATGATCATGTAAATAAGACAGGCCCCTGGCAGAACCCAATGCAATCCTTCTTCGTGTTTGCCAATCTAGTGCAGGTTCAGAATCTGGCCGTTCTACAGAAATAAACCAAATAACAAATGCCTTACAGTTTGATATTGATGTTAATAAGGTATAACTAGATACAAATATAAAAGACTAAATGACTGGAGTAAACATATGAGAGTACCTCTTAAACGTGATGCAACACTTCCATTAGCCATGTATGGATACACAAGCAACCTTTCGGTTGGTGTCATACAGAATCCACGAAGGCGCAAAAGGTTTCTGTGTACAGCCATACTAATCATCTCAACTTCTGTTTGAAATTGTAGTTCCCCACCAGGTGTTCTCTCCTCCTTTAGTCTCGGAACTAAACACAGCCACGGTGTGATCATGTTAAGGTTTCTGCGTGGCTCACCTTCGCCATGTTCGGCTGGACACCATCCAGCAGCAGTGTTTTTCTCTCAGCAGAATCCAGCACCAGCCACCAGCCATCAACCAGTCAGTAGTGTTTTCTGGTCTTCCTCGGCTGCCATATTCAAAATCTCAAATTAAATTGATCCAATGATGTTCCCCAAGTAATTCACCTTCTGCTGTTGAATGCTTACCAGGTACATCGAAGAAATGCTCTTGCGGTTTCCTGCGCCGCCAATATGCAAAACCAATTGCAGGAATGGCAAATAGCAAGGCTGCACCAGCAGCCACTCCACCAGCAATGGCTCCAGTACTGGAGGAACTACTTCCTGCAAAAAATAAGACGTTGGCAGCAAAATTAATATTCCACACCCTAGATTACTGTCGTGCCAACGCATGATGGTTGATGGGTAACAAGAAGGAAAGAGACTAGGTATTAGTTTGTGCTGCATCTAACAAGACATTCTCATAGTTACAATTGTAAAGCTGTTGCTCCCAAACACAAATTATTTCTTTACTTAATTTTCAGGAAAAACTGCAGTTCCTTGTTTATGTCTTGATTAAAAAATGCAGTCATTATAGGTAGCGCTCTCCAGCCCACAGCACTATACTTGTCATGATGTTACTCATATGTCATTTACATGAAAGAGCAAAGTTTGAACTCAAATATATACTTAACAGTAATGAATCTCAAAAATGTCACCTTGTTGCACAGGAGTTGGAGGGTTGTATGGAGGAGGTGGAGAAAAGGGAGGGGCACCAGGACAGGGTTTTGTGGTGCCAGGACCACATAAGTTAGGATTGTTGGCAAAACTGAAAAAAGGTCCAAGTGTGAGTAAGAGAAGCATCAAGCCTTAAAAAAGGTGAAATTGTCAACTAAAATTCTATCTCTACCTGATAGGTGTGAATAAGGAAAAGGAACCAGTTGATGGAACTTCTCCAGACAAATTATTATTTGACAGATCCCTGTAATTCAAGAGAAACAATTAATTTCCATTGTATATATACTAATTAAAACCACAGAAAGGAAGTCTGTGCACTGAGAGAAACAAATGCTTACAGAACTTGGAGGGCAGTGATAGCAGTTAATGATTTTGGAATTGAACCCGAAAGGCTGTTGTTGTTAAGACGCCTATTCCAACACATCACAGATAGTGTTATACAAATAATGAAATAAATATGATGAATAATGTCATATAAACAATGAAATAATATGATAAAGACGACTTAAAAATTATGATACATCAAAAAACACAGCATGATAGATGCTCGTAAACATCATAACAGAATGTCAAGTAGCAAATGTGCAAAACTATATTGCCTAACATGAAGCAGCATGCCAGCATGTGGCTATATCACATAAGAAAATTCACACAAAAGATAAAACCAAGGAAACCTTAATCAAACAAAATTAACCTTTTATTCCAAGTACACCTATGTTATGTTTTGTTTAAGATGCTAGCTAGTAAACATGTTCTAGCAAACAAACAAAAAATTGCAGGTACATGGAACCAAGTGCACGGGTTGACCAGAGTAGGATCCCAGCTTTGTAGAACATTATTAGGATCATTTAAGTTAGTTCGTAAGCTATGCAACGCATCACCTGTCAATAGCAGAATGAAAAAGCGGAGCAGTCAAATAAAGTTTCATCAGATCAAAGCCAAGAGATTAAGTTTCTCTTGTTAGAAATGCCATCCGAGCAAAGGATACAGCTACAATTGGTAAAGTTGTATACTTGTAGCAGCTAATATTCCTCCTAGGATTCAGATTGCAAATCATTATATTTGAAGTTGAAGAAATAATCAGACATCATCGGAAACAAAATTGAAGCGGCTGGCTTCTCATTTCAGAATTCGAACAATCCATCCATGGTTTATAGAACTATCCAAACCATAATTCAGTAAGATAGCTGTTGGTTCTACATGGATATAACACTTGTTCCGCAGAAACAAAGTATAACTCAAAGGTCCACATGAGCACCATCAGCTTGGCTGTAACTGGGACCGAACAATCAAACAACAGAAGCAAATCATATGACGTCCTAACCAATCCCAACCAGAAACCAAGCTTAAACCAGCCAGCTCACCCCCTCGAAAGCAAATCATAGGAGGAAGAGAAATTTCTTGAGTATAGCATAACCAAACAGAGGAGGCCCACCTGAGAATCGCCGTGCCACCAATACAAAACAGGCATATACGAAACAACAAAACTACGTCAGGAAGACGTCCTAATCAGACCCAACGCCGGGAACGTAATTATGCTAGCTTTCCCAGACAAATCAGCGCATAGCAAACACGCAGCAGAATCTAGCGAAGCAAATTTAATACAACAGTAGCAACCGCACAGCGAACCCCTGAACAGTCCACTGCTTTGATTTGGGAAACCAAACAACCAAAAATCAATGAAATCTGTTCTCGGAAAATCAATGGAAATCGGACGGGGAATATGAACCAGACGGAACGCGCGAGCAGCACCGACACCGCACTCGAAAATCGAAATCCGGTCTCGGAGAGTCAAAGGCCAGAAATTGCAGTACGAAACAGGACGAATTTGCTCGCGCAGTCGTCAGTATCCCGAATTCGCAGAAAAGTAATTCAAATTTGCTCGGGCGAGCCCAAAAACCGCCAACCAACCAAACCCAAAACGCGCACTTGGCGCCGCAGCAACGGCAGCACAGAGGCGTGCGTAGCCAACCCCATTTGGAAACAGGTCCAATGGAAGGAAGGGAGGAGCAAGCTATAAGAAGCAGAGCGGCTGCTGGAGCCATTCGAATCCAGGGCGGGCAAGCAAGCTCCCGTAAAACCCCACCAGCACCAACTCGGGAGCAGCAAAAGCAAGGAAATCCGGCAAGCGAAGCGGGGGAGAGCGAGAGCGTGACGCACCTTCCGTGTTGGCGAGCACGCGCGCGGCCGGGTGAAGCAGCCTCAGCAGCAGCACCGCCCACACCGCCCACCGCGCCGCGCCCCATTGCGCGCCGCGACC
>OAMR01000321.1:361559-378708 GCA_900205405.1 Echinochloa crus-galli | reverse complement strand
CCTAAGTCACCATTGTCACCTCGTTGTCGACGGGAACGCCGCTTACCACTTAATGTATAGCGCCGGTAAATCCTGGCAAATCTCAGGAAAAGGTGCGAGCACCAGGATTTAAACCCTGGTGGGTAGCGTCCCACTGGACCGTCCTACCATTGTACTACAAGTCCAATCGCTTTTGCCCATAGTTGACCAGCATGTTGATAATATTTGACTAGCTACTTAGCTAGAGCCATGCCAGCATTATTGGACCAACAGACCAATAGTCCAATAAATCCCAAGTCAATATGCTAGATATAAAAAAAAAATCAGATGTTTATCTGAACTGGTGCATGGTTCTTCGGTTCAACTGTTTTTTAATAAAACGTCGATCCCTTCAACTCAACTAGCATGATTCATGCATGTGCAAAATGTCTATTCAAACCGTCACTTGTACTAAACATACTTATTTTTGATCCGATAACTAAGCAACATCCCGCACGGTCAATTCTTGCTTGGGTAACTGTTGCTGACTTTGAGCGCGATGCAGGAGTAAAATATCATGTGATATTCTCGTGCACTGCTTTTCCTGCACACGGGATTGCTTTCGGAGGTTCTCATCACATGTGCTGCTGAGAACAAAGAAGCTTGAAAGGTCAGCAAAGTGCAGGCATCCCCTTGATGTAGAAAAAAGAGCAGGCCCTTTTCTACCTGCCGTCGCATGTACTTTAGACCTGGGCTTCCTTTGGGCTTTGGCCTGCTAAAGCTGAGCTTTCTTACCATGGCTTTTCGGCCTGCTCGACTGTGTGTGCATAAAGACGGTAGCACAAATGTTCCTCGAAAAAGAAGACGACGACGGTAGCACAAATCCTTTTGCAGAATTGTTCTTTTTCCCTTTTTTGAATGTTCGTATTGTTTCTAGTTTGGTTTAAACTTCATGCCTTTTTTTATATCACCGTCATGCTTTTGGTTTCACAGTAGTAGCATCTACGTGTCTCTAGTGGAGTGGTACAGTTCGGATGGATGTGAGATCCGGACCGTCCATCGAATTCGCCAAAGCACAGCTAGCGCGTTGATCAAGCGAGTCTCCGGCCTTTCAGAGGTTGGGCTCAATTCATAACTCGATTAAACCCACAACAAGCATTATTGATCTTCCAAAACTGCCGAGCTGGGCCAAATTTGCTAAGGTATAGCTACCGTGTTATGAAAAGGACAGTTAATAAACAAACAAATCAGCATCTTCTTCTTCGCCGTTTTAAAATGGCACAATCTCCGGCATAAAAACACTTAAAAACGTGCTTTTGCGGCTGCACTGGAATCTGACAAATGGCACAATCTCAGCTCACGGAACAATCTCCGGCAGCTACAACTGAATAAACTACTCGCCCGTTTACCATTCATCCAGGTCCTCCAGACCAAACGCATCATCTATCCGGCCTCCATGCAGTTTCATATGCAAAGCCTGCTTAACTGAACTAAACTAATCCCCGGTTACGTTAATTAATCCTGCTCCTGCACCCAAGTTGGCCCTCACATATTCTTCTATTATTGCGCGATGTGATGGCGCGAATAATCCGCAGCGCCTTTGAACCCGGGAAAGAGAAGAAAAGAGGGGGGATAAGAGACGAAGGCATCCCCTTTGGCCTTTGTCCCGGCTTTTTTGTTTTTTTTTTGTTTTTGAAATCAAGAGATACCATATTCTACCAAGTGAGTGAGCTATATATAGTTCGTACCAGAGATATTTTGTAACCCAAAATTACGGTTTTCTAAGTCATAGACTCATAGTAGTTAATGTGCATCTGTATATGCCATGTTTGGTTATGAACTTAAACACATTTCTGAAGCCAATGATCATGAGCCTCCTTTTTTGGTAAAAGGGGTGTGGTGCATCTGTTCCAGTGCTGGTCTGCTAAGGATGCCCTTGCCATTGGCCTAGGAATGAACCTCGCTCAAAATCTTTGTGAGATGCCGTTGCCTGAAGTGACACGGTCAGTGGCTAGGCTACGGAGTATGCCATGCTATCCCATGGAATATTTTGGTGTTTCCTCCGTCGTCTTTGTCTTCGATCAAATTGGAACTTTGGCCTCCAAGTTCCAGAACTTCAGATATATTCGGGTCGATCAGCTAGCTAGCATACGATGCATGCACCACATAATTAAGTCTTCTCCATTTTCAGCTCATCAGATTGTGCAGCAGTGGATGCATTCACGCACTTTTGTTCCATCGATGAAAATGACTACACAAAACCACATCGGAGCAAGCCATGCATACATTCAGCATTGCAACTAGGCTTGCAAAATGGATATGATTCCTTCAAGTGTTTCAAGAGATGGAACAAAACAACCTACATATACTCCCTGGCAAATCTATAGAACGACATTTCTTCCTAAAATCTGAATCCTTTTTTTTAGAATTAAAATCTGAATCCTTATCAGTACGGCAATAATCACACATAAGCTTAAAACAAGGAATTTCTTTATTTTAGTCCAACGAGGAGAATATATAGCTTCTTTGTAAACACCTTATGTTGAATTTTCCTCATGTGAAATTATAATTCTTCTAAATCTCCATGAATAATTGTGTTCCAAACTAGCCGTCGTTCGCCACCGCGAACCGCCACATACTAGTTTTTGACTTCATTCACCATACATAATACATAATAGCTCCTTAGCTAGGACTCTAGGAGGCCGGGCAGGAATTTTGCAATACCCATATTGGCATATTATTATATCTTGTGTTGGCTTTGTGTCGGCATCAATACCGTCCTCCCACTCCATCGCATCTCTCCTACCTCTCTTGCTCCCTAGTCCCTACCTCCTTTCCAACTTTAAAAGGAGATCATCATCTCTTGCTCCACTCCATCATCCCATCCATCCCCAAGCTCAGCTCCCACAAGACCTCGATCACCGGCCTCGAACTCTCCAAGCACATGAAGAGCAGGAAGCTGGGCGGCGCCCACATGCTGAGCCCGGCGGGCAGCCCGCCGTCGGACAACGAGTCGGGCGCGGCGGTGGCGGCGGCGGCGGCCGGGTGCGGGAGCAGCGCCGGGTACTGCGGCGGCGGCGGGGACTCGCCGGCGAAAGAGCAGGACCGGTTCCTGCCGATCGCGAACGTGTCGCGCATCATGAAGCGGTCGCTGCCGGCGAACGCCAAGATCTCCAAGGAGGCCAAGGAGACGGTGCAGGAGTGCGTGTCGGAGTTCATCAGCTTCGTCACCGGCGAGGCCTCCGACAAGTGCCAGCGCGAGAAGCGCAAGACCATCAACGGCGACGACCTGCTCTGGGCCATGACCACGCTCGGCTTCGAGGACTACGTCGACCCGCTCAAGCACTACCTCCACAAATTCCGCGAGATCGAGGGCGAGAGGGCCGCCGCGTCCTCCGGCGCCTCGGGCTCCGCCGCCGCCGCGCAGCAGCAGCACGGCGACGCGGCGAGGGCGGCCGCCAATGCCGGCGGCTACGCCGGCTACGGCGCGCCCGGCGCCGGCGGCATGATGATGATGATGGGGCAGGCCATGTACGGCTCGCCGCAGCACCAGCAGCCGCAACAGCCGCCGCCGCCGCCGCCGCACGCGAGAAGCGCAAGACCATCAACGGCGACGACCTGCTCTGGGCCATGACCACGCGGGATTCGAGGCCTACGTCGGCCCGCTCAAGTCCTACCTCAACCGCTACCGCGAGGCCGAGGCGAGAAGGCCGCCGTGCTCGGCGGCGGCGCCGGCGCGAGGCAGGGAGACGGCGCGCGCGGACGACGCTGGCGCCGGCGGGAACGACGCGCGGGCCACGACGGCGGCGGATCCGCGGCGGACGTCGGGCTCATGAGGGGTGAGCGTCGGCGGGTTCAGCGCGGGAGGCGGACGTCGTACTACGCGACGCGCGGCGCCGACGGCGGCGGCGGCGCCGCGGCGGACGTCGGGCTCATGATGGGGGTGGGCGTGGGGTTCCGCGCGGGCGGCGGGACGTCGTACTACGCGGCGGCGGTAGGGAAGGGGTACGGCGGGGATGGGTCGAGGGTGGTGGAGTTCGACGGCGAGGAGGAGAACGGCGGCGGCATGCAGAGGGGGTTCGGCGGCCACATCCACGGCGCCGTGCAATGGTGAAGTGAAGCCAAGGGCGTAGCGCTAGGGGTAGAAGACGACAAAACTGCAGGTGCATGATCCTGCTGCTGCAGCCTGCACCTGCACTGCTTCTCGTGACTAAATTTGCGTACTAATTAATCGCGTTGTGTTAATCAGCAGCAAATTTTTACTTTTCTTCCAATGTGTAATGAGGTGATTAGAATTTGAACTCGAATGGTTTCTCTTGAGGACCCTGAAAAATTTAGCTATGGTTGTTCAATTCAACAAGCAAATTAATAGCTCTGTGTTATACAGATAATATAGTAGATTTAAAGGGAAAAATACTATGTTGTTGGCCCAGTGGGCTGCTAGCCTGCTAGGATTGGCAACGTCAATGCCCACTTCCCCCAATCTCTCTGGTCTGCTCTTCTGAGCAGCGGGTTAACCACAGATGACAGATCTATCTGAAAAAGAAAGTCAATTAAGAGGAACTCCTCGCAAACAACAATTTACAAGTTCTTCATGTTGAAATACCACTGCAATAAGGTAACCAAGGGGTAGTGTTACGTTTTTTTTAATTCGATATAACATTCTCTTGCCTAGCAACTCTGTAATTTGTCATGATCAGAAAACAAACAAACTCTGTAATTTGTCGAGTCCTCGAATAAAAAGGGGAAAAAGAAACTTCAATAGCTCGGTACGTAATACTGTGAGAGAAACCTTAAAGCCAAAATTCAATTGGTTGCACCAGAACAATCTCATTAGTCATACTCAGCATACAGTTTCTAGAATGCAACATTAGCGTACAAACTGTTAAGGAAAAAAGAAACGGAAAAATGGAGCACAACTTGTATCAAATGGAAGTTGATGCTACGTTTTATGTTCACAAGCATTCCGCACAACAGGTTACAGCAGGCAGTCTTTCGTCTCGACCAGCGCAGTAAGAGGAGCTTCCTGAAGTCACCTCATTCCAATCCCAAGGGAGCTGCACTGCATGACACACAACATGCAAAAGCCATCCTAAGACTCGTGCAAATTATATACAGTAACTTCAGCGGCAAAGCATAAGTCAATCTACTGCCAACAACAGTTTAGAAGCATGAATCACGTCCAGAGGTCCTGCCTAAATGTGAGAGCAGTACCCAAAAAAAAAAGAGAACCAAGAAGAACAGAATATTAAGACCCAAGAATAATTTCCTCAAGCGCTTTTGCTGCCCATATCCATCACTGAGGGCACATCAGGACGCGTAACACTGCTTTTGTTCAAATTCAAATTTTAAATAATGCAGTACAGATCCCAGTTCATTCTCAATAGTGTTGATAGGAAGGTAGCGTGGCCCTACCACTTGCTTCCCCGTTTAAAAGGTTTATACAACCAACTATGGGGTGCACCTATAAATTCCCTCCATAACATTATTGTACACAACCAATATTTGCTACATAAAAAAGTTACAAATGAAAAACCAAAAGATAGTGATGAGACACAGTGTTCAGCTCAAGCAAGCACTTATGCATTTGCAGCTTGAGCAACACTAGAACATTATATTGGTAAAAAACTAAAAATAACATTATAAATCATGCGGTGGCACCATAGTCAGTGTTTTCTTATAACTCATCTAGCATAAAAGCATGTAGACTCAGAAGGAAATTACCATCTGCAGGGGTCATCGTTGGTAACTCCGTGTGGCCTATATAGTTTTACTTGTGAAGAATACTCTTTTTGGGCATTTTAGGCTTCCTCTGGACATGATTCTGAAAGATGAAGTATGGACAAAATTAGAGAGCAGTAGGGCACACAGGAGGGCGGAGTGTATCAAGAAGGAAACATGCAGTTGCAGTCACCTTTTGCCTTTGTAGAGCCTCAACATCTGTCCTCTCCTTCCAATTACTCTTACGCAATTTAATAGGGCGGTTTCCAACATACTTTCCTGAAAGAAGTTTGTTCAAAAGTAACAAGGAAACAGTAAATCAGAACATGCAGACAAGCTGCAGCAACAGAATCATCAGAACATAGTATTAGAGATACAGACCATTCATTTCTTTAATTGCTGCAGCCAAGTCAGTAGGGTTTGAAAAGCTCACAAATCCATAACCTTTAGTTTTGCCAGTCCTCTTATCTCTAACAACCTGAAATAAAGAATACAAAGGCAAATTAAGGCCATATAGAAGGTCATATAGAATCAAGAAATGAATGTCAAAATGCTGCATACAATGACCAACATAAGCCAAACTAGCATCTGGGTTTCTTTGTGAGATAATCTCTTAACTCTTCTATTGCTCAATCTAGGAGAGCTAGTTTAGGTTTTTCTTTAGGTGAAAGGATTTAAACATGGAAGGAAGAGAATGAGTTCAACAAAGAGTAGATTGTTGATTATTAGCTACGAATGTATTCAGGGATGTGCAAGCTTACTTGAAGCCTGTTGCTTTTCTTTTTAGTTCTTGCTACTTCATATGCTTTAACACATTAATGTTGTTTTCAGAACTAGCTAATATGAAGAAGTAGAATATTAATATGAAAAAGATCGATATGAAATACCTTCAGACTGCTTGTTTTCTCCCATGCATGCAAAATTTTACAACAAATAGTTATCGTGTCCACCAGTAAAGAAAGAACATCGATGTTCTGTAAACCGCTTGCTTTTGCAGAAATCAGTGTTATTCTGATTATGTTGGACTTCACATTTGTTTAGTTAGTCCCTTGGCAACAGTAGATAATAGAGAGATCAACATGTAATAATGGAAATTCGTTTTCATGTTTGCCAATCCTTCTCATTTCTTCCATGCTTTATTACACCTGATTATTAAGGATTTGCTTAGATCTGAATGACTTACAGATTTATGTAGTCCAAATCCAAATCCTTTTTTTGCGTCATCATTTACCTACTAAGTAGCTTTGGCAGATCCATACAACTTGTGAATTTACTTCCGCCATGTCATAGTAGAGGAAATTTGGACTTTGGACACCACTGTTTTCATTGTAAATTGTATTTATGTAAAAATCAGTTAAATTATTACATTATTAAAGCACTCTTTGAGACATATCTGCACATCCTGAACTAAATATCTCTAGAGAAAATGATAGCAAAGGTTTAAAATAGCAAATAACACAAAACTGAAGAAGATTTTTTTTAAACCACTGGGAGTATGTTGCAGAGTATGGTTCAATTAATATGTAACCACCTATTTAACTATTGTGATGTGTAAATCATAGTTCATGCCCAAAGATTAGTTCCTATATCACGCCGGAGCTCATGGATGATTTGGGGTATGAATTCCCATAGAACCTACCCTAAGCCATGAATTTGGCAATAAACTCCCCATCAGCCTTTTAAGTACCCCATGCAGGCTGTAAAAGTCTACCTATGATAGCCATTTAGGCCAGAATCACCTTGAACATTATACATATTGACCAGGTTGATAATGGGTTGTGAATTTCATCACCGTGCGCCACGACTAAACTAGAACCCTGAACATTTTTATTGACTTGATTTCCGTGTATAGAAACTCTAGAAACAATTTGATGACGTACTACACGGTACATATTGAAGAGAACAAGTTTCACCACAAATAAGTTCTTTTGGACAGAGGGGAGTAGACTAGTTACCCTTGCCATGTTGAAGGAGGGGAACCGCGAGAATGCTTTGGAGAGAACATCATCATTAACTTCGTTGCCCAGATCTCCACAGAACAGCCGATAATCATCTGCAAATTGTTGAGAGTCAGTTGAAACCCAAGTAAACGAGAGAAGGGCGATGCATTAGGCAAAGGGCACTGAAGGAAGACAAAGTCATGGTCAGTACTTTCTGGCCATTCGGTGAGGGTGGGGTCCTCCCAGGATTGCCCGGCGGCGCGGCGGGGGATGGGCTTCTTGCTGGTGGAGGGATCGGAGGGCCAGGCGTTGGCGGCGGCGGCGGGGTCGAGGACGTCGCTGGTGGCGAGGGCGGCCTTGACGCTCTGCAGGGCCTCGGGGGTGATGGTCTGCGCGTCCCGCTGGAAGAGCTGGTGCGCCTGGTGCAGCTGCTGCTGGTACTGCTGGTAGCTGTTCGCCGGCATCGGCGGCGGCATCTGCGGCGGCTGGTGCTGCTGCAGGTGGAAAGGGAGCGGGAAGTAGCTGGGCCCCGCCGGAACCGGAGCCGACGACCCCGGAGGCGGCGGCGGGGGAGGATTGGCAGCCATGGAGGCGAATCGACTCAGAGGAGTGGCGAAGACGCCGCCTCCCGCTCGATCCTGCTGCGAAGCAAGCGGTTCGCCTACGGGTTTGGTGGAGCACAAGGATTTGGGGGCCGATGCAAACCTTGGGGATGGATTTGGATTTCTCTCTTTCTCTTCTGTTCGTGACGGCGGTGGTTCGGAACCTATATGAGGAAAGCGTAGTATTCATTTTACGCTTCTCTTGTTAACAAGGCATTTACCACTTAAAATCGGATTTTACGTTTTCATACTGCATGATTACCAAGGAATATTTCAAAGAAGAAAAAATATTAAAAAGAAAATATATGAAATAAAGATAGGAACTTAAGACAAGTTATTTAACTATTACCTGAACAATTTAAAAAAAATTCTGACGAGTATATTATATACACACAAGAATATTTGGCGTGCTTTTTACGTCCCATCATAATCATAAGATTCATAACAATAGAAGTGGATCTATAAGCATACTATTCACGTCGGGCAAACACCATTTATTTCTCTTTTTCTGATTTATTACATCATGCTACTTATTTTTCATGCACAATAATTCATAATTTTCTGTTTACTTCAAAATTCCATGAAGATATGTTTATGTATAATCAATGATCTATTCCCTGTTCACACGTATGGTTCACTTAGCCTTGTTATACCTTTCCACTCGGGCATCTTGTTTATCTCATATCCTTTTCATATCACCTTCGATTGTAACTGAAATGTTAAATTGAACAATTAAGCGGTAAAAGCAATTGCAAGTTATCAGAATGATTACGCCTTTGACATATCAAACTACAACAACAACGCAATATGGATTATTATGGAATTCCTCTACTAGCAGAATAATTCATAAAAATGATGACTTCTGAGTGTAGTCTTCACCCCAACATGAAATGCTATAAATTTTTCGGCATTTTTGGGTTGGTTATGATTACATCCTGCACTGGGATGGAGTTCATTGATGATTAATAAAAAATAAATTCAAAATAATGAAAGACTTAAACTTTCCTCATATTAATACCGATACAAAACATAATAAGTTTTTTTCTTAAAAACAAGTGTCATATTATATTTCTTCTCTTTGTTTAAATTGTTTGAGATGAATAAAAATATAACTATGTATCTCTATTAAAAAATATCAAAGTTTTAGGAACGCCTTTGTAGTTAATTTTAAATAGTGGCCACCCAACACTCCTATATATTACAAAGAATTTTTACGAAGCAATTCAAATTTTGAAAGTACCTCCTTTGATGCAGAAAGTATTTATGTGATGAATAAACTAAATATATCCTCTAATTGTACTTGATTCATCTGGACCAAAATAAGTGTTACTGGATTTATAAAACTGTTGACAGTCTATTGGTTCCATTCAACTACAAACAAATCATGTCAAGATTTAGAGAACGAATATTGGAACCCTTATGTGTACATTAGCCATTGATCGATATGATGCGAACTAATATGACAAACAATCATAAAAAATAAGCATATTTTAATGATTCTATAATGTTTCTATGAGATTGCTTCTATAATGTTTGTCCAAAGAAGCACTAAGCTCGGTATTTTAATGATTCCATGTATATAGTATGTGGAAAGGATAATCGTATTCATGTGCAAGAAAATAGAAAAATAATATATTTTAAATTTAAATAATAAAATAAATGATAATGTGAAATCTACCAAGTTTTTTAGAAAGAGATGTTTGTTAGATTATTTTGTCAAATAAAATGATACTAGTAGAGTGCACGTGCGACACGCACGTGTACACAAAGAACTCATGCCATAAACACCTATATTAAAAACATAGATGCAATCACTTTATCAAATATTATTTTATTATCGAAAACATGGTCTGTATATTTTATTTTATCATGAAATATTATTTATGTTATATTTGTAGTACACGAATGACGGATAACATGTTGCCTGCAACAGCAGATTAAGCCACCAATTTATCAAGGTTGTACATATTTCCGAGCAAAGCTGCTACACAGAATGTTGACCAACATGCGCACCTTTAAAACTTTCAACATTCCCCTATAGGCCAGTGTCACCACCGGCGCAGCACAGATGTCACCGTAGAGGCCCCCGGTTATCTGCGTGGTTCTCGACCATTCCTAAGGTTAACTGATCCTGGCGTTCCTCCCTGCACCAAACTAACCGTCAACACCAAAAGGCAATGCATCACCCTCCTACTTGAAGCAAGCAGGTGACAGAAGGGCCGGCCCTGAGATTTTTGCGGCCTGAGTAAAAACAAAAGAACTGGGGCCTGTATCACTTGGCAAGTAGCATCTTTACTGTATAATTCATGTCTAATTAACCCAAATACTTTTGTATCGTATACAGCAGCTGAAAATGCAAACAAATTGTTCATTTTTCTAGTGAGTTTTGAGTAATACATTCTAGAGTTACAAATGCATCTTGACTTCTTTCACTATGCTCTCAATTCCTCAAAGTAAATACACGTAAACATCATTCATCACCCATAGGCAGTAAATAATATTCAACAATCATCATACGAAATAAACAATGGCAATAAGCATATATAGGGATGGCAGCACAAGCTCACAAGCACGTATCAGTGTTTATACTACTACATTAACATGCAAAGCGCTAGTACTCTAGCGACAACAAGCAATCAGTAGTAGCAATACTACGTACACATACACGGAAACTACATATATGTAATGATGTATAATCCTCTAATCTAATGAGGGGGAAGAGGGTACTGATCCCAACGATAGTCGATAGGAGAAGATCTAGGTTACCGATGCTAATGACGAGCGAAGGGCGACCGGCATGCAGGGGCCCTGGCCGCGAGCGAAGGAACAAACCTGTCCATATCCTCCTCCAGTCCTCACCAACTGCGGGCGCAACCCATGAAGGCCGTCGAGGAAATCGTCATCGCCGGCACCGGGCTCGCCGGCCTCGCGACGGTGCTTACTACTACAAAAACCATTTGTAAGAGCGGGATGTTTTTTTTTGTAGGAACGGACCAAACGAACACCTGAGTCTAAAGAACCTAACGTGCACTGTAGTAGCCGACCCGACCCTGCAAATCCATTTACAGAGCCGGGCCGGGGGAAGCCCCGTTGCTAGAAATCGCATCCATTTGATGAAACGGATGAGCGCATGACCCGTTGCTGAAAATGTCCTTTTGCAGGACCGGACCAAGAGGCCACCGTTGCTACAATTGCTGCTTCCTTTCAAAAAAAAGCACCCGTTGCTGCAAATGAGTGGCTCAGCACCGCGTCCGCCCCCAGGACGGCGACAGCAGGCCTAGCGGGGAGCTGCATTTTTTTTTGTTTTTTTATCCCTTTCTAGCAACGGGCGATGCCCAGGTCCGCACCTAGACACTAATTTACAGCCATGGCTCGGCCGCCCGCGCCTGCAAACGCGCTATTTATAGCTGCGAAAAGCAAGCACGGGCGGCCCAACCGCATCTACAAATATATTTTCAACCGCCCCTAAAAGTCTTTTTTTGTAGTAGCGGGTTACACAGGCAAGCTACATCGCATGCATCTAGCTACTTTAATTTCCAGCACAATTCAGCAATCTCATCGGTCTTGCTTGCTTGAGCGGCTGTTGCTGCGCTCGGTCTCGGGAATTTACTGACGGGGCTGCTGGTGTCTCGTGCAGCAGCAGCCATGCATGGGCAGCTACGACTACGACCTTCTCCCCGACGACATCCTCGAGCTCGTCCTTATGGGTCTGCATCGCCGCTCCCTGGCTCCTCCGGGCAGCCTCGACGTGCAAAGCGATGGCGGCGCCTCATCTCTCCGGCACCTGCTTCCTACGCCGCTTCCGCGCCCTCCACAACAGAGCCCCCGTCGTCGGCAGCATCTACCGCAACGTCGTCTGCCCACGCTTCTTGCCCTCGCCGTTCTCGCAACCTTTCGGATGCGAACGTGAGGCCCTCGTTGGAGAGTCCGTTCCTTAGTTTATACGGAGTAATTAGAATAGATTTGATTGGTGGGTACACGGGTAGGTACGATGGGCGCCGGTAACATAAAGTTGGGTGACAAAAGTTTTTTTAGAGGAGGTGGACTCATCCCTTCTCTATAAAATTTTTTTGTTCTGCTTTTGTTCTGCTATTTTCGGGTCCACGAAAAGGCCTGAGAGGTGGGGCCTCTGTGAGGGGTGGGGAAGTTTTTTACAGGTAACAAAAGTTTCAATTCTACTGGATCCTTATAGTATATAAATAGATTGTGGCTTGTCAGAAAAACAAATAGTTATGTCATGATAATTTAAATTAGAAAATTTTAATTATATAATACTAACATATAATCCCTTCGTCCAGCATTCTTGTGCGTATATCAAAAGAAAAGTAGTCCAAAAATGTGATCTGTGCATTCTCTGATTGAAGTTTGTTGAAGGTCGAAATGGCGACCAGAGAGGAGGGAGTGAATGGGAGCCGATAAAAATTTCTTCTCGAAACTCGGCCTATATCCCAAAAATCACTTCCTAAGGATTCCTCACGATCTTGTCAAGGTAGCGTAGTCACAACGGACCTACCAACCTTAGAAACAAGCTAGAGCGAAGAATTAAGCGGAAGCACAACTCGAGAAACAAACCAACTTGCAATCTGCCTGAGTCAGGGTGGACCGTCCGCACAGGGGTCGCGGACCGTCCGTGGTGACGGCGGACTGTCCGACAGAACCGGGCGGACCGTCCGTAATTACCTCGCAAATCTCCAGAGACTTCAGCCGAAATTCGGACCGTCCGAGCCTCTACTGCGGACCGTCCGCCAGTGTCGCGGACCGTCCGAGGAAACGAGACGGACCGTCCGTCAAGAAAACAGAGACACCAGAAGCGAAAACCTCTTCTCAGACCGTCCGCCAATCATATGCGGACCGTCCGGGAACACGGCGGACCGTCCGCCAAAGTCGTGCGGACCATCCGCGAGGCCCGACGGACGAACAGGAAGAACAGCTACCCCGCGGAGCTCGCCTCTCCAATCCATCACCGGATCTCCCAAACGGCTAGAGCTCTTGAGACGAAACTTTGGGGAGATGATTAGCACCCTAAAAGGATGTTATGTCCCAAAAATCTCGGCCTCTAACTCCCTACAAACCGAGAAATCACGGATCACACGGAAGAACACAACCACTACGAGTTCATCCCAAGATCGTCAAATCGAGGCCGATTCCCGGCGTCTGAGGGGGCAAGATCATACACAAAGAGGCGCAAGGCACTCATCCATGATCCCCACAAACAAATCCGAAGCCAAACGGTCTAGAAACGACGAATCGAGACAAACAAGAAAATGACACTAAAAGGAACTCGGGAAGAAACAAAGAGATTCAACTAGCACAAGAATTCATTCCAACAAACAAAGGTCACAATCTATACAAGGCTAGCAACCTCCCAACATCCACCCACTCGGATTTACATGAAGCTGCTAGCCTAGAGAGAGAAAGGAAGAAAGAAAATGAGCTAGAGTTACACAAAGAGGTGCAAGGCACTCACCCATGATCCCCACAAACAAATTCGAAGCCAAACGGTCTAGAAACGATGAATCGAAGCAAAATCGAAAATAGCTCAAAAACAGGAAGAACAGCTACAGTAACGCGCGCAAGAACTCCTCCAAATCCATCACCGGATCTCCCGAACGGCTAGAGCTCTTGAGACGAAATTTTGGGGAGATGATTAGCACCCTAAGGAGAAGCTATGTCCCAAAAATCTCGACCTCTAACTCCCTACAAACCGAGAAATCGCGGATCACACGGAAGAACACCCCTACCACGAGTTCATCCCAAAATCATCAAATCAAGACCGATTCCCGGCGTTTGAGGGTGCAAGATCATACACAAAGAGGTGCAAGGCACTCACCCATGATCCCCACAAACAAATTCGAAGCCAAACGGTCTAGAAACGACGAATCGAGACAAACAAGAAAATGACACTAAAAGGAACTCGGGAAGAAACAAAGAGATTCAACTAGCACTTGATTTCATTCCAACAAACAGAGGTCAGATTCTATACAAGGCTAGCAACCTCCCAAACATCCTCCCGCTAAGATCGACATGAAGCACGGGCTAGCCTATAGAAGCAAGAAAGAAAATGAACTAGGGTTTCAAGCAGATTACTTGCCATCCCCTCCACCTCCTATTTATATTAAGTCTCCTGGCGGGGGGAAGTGACCATACTACCCCTACAACTTAACTCTACGATACACTCCCTCAAGGGCAAAGCGGTAAAGTTGCAGATATCTCCTTCGGCTGGGCACGCCGTCCATCCGGCCTTGCTTCCCTCCGACGCAAGCTCCCGTATCCCGCCACGCGTCCACCGCTTCGAAGCTCCCGAACGCGCCCGGATCACCGTCTCCGTCACGTTGGGCCTTCGGGCTCGGTTTTGAGGCCCAAACCGAAAAACCCTCCTCCGATGGTTTTGTGGCCCAACCATCAAACCCCGTGTACAAGCTTCGGTTGTTAGCCGCCACCTTGCACCGGCTCCAAGTCCTCGACTTCGTCTTGCTTTTTTTGCACCATGCCGACCGCACTCGATCTCGTCTGGCCACCGGGTTCCTCGAACCAAGCCTACTCGTCTCCACTCCTCGGAGACCTTTTGCGCTTGTTCTTCACCTGCACCAACGCAAATCCAGCCGCATCGAACACCTGCAATACTCAGCCAAGAGTCAGTCCACACAACGTTGTCAATCACTCATCACGCTGCTCTACTGTTCATGCATTCATTTGTTGCTATGGCATTGCACATGCTCAGGCGCACGGCCGGGACACGCAATTTTCCTACTAGTTGCCTTCCTTGTGCGCCTGCTCCCTGGCGCAGATTCTCTCCTGCAAGGTCAACGGCTCCTCCCATGCAAGCTTCGCAGCATCAATCATGTGATTCAGGCTGAATTCGCCGTCATGGTGAGAGGATGAGAGGCCGTGGGAGGATCAACGTCGTCCCCGTCGGCGAACTTCGCCGGAGATGGGCATTGAAGGTGGGCAAGGAATCCGTTCAGACCTCTGCTGATTGGCCTAACACAGTTGAAGCAGGTACGGAGGAGGAGATATTGCGATCATCGTCAGGTGCTCCAGGAATTGGGAATATTGGGGATCCACTAACCGGACTCAGACCGGACGGAACCAATTCTCGTTTATGGGACACTGATGGAGAGAGCCACTCCGATGCAGAGGAGGTTCCAGATTCTCCGTCGGCGGCATCGCTGATGCGCCGGGCAAGCGCCGCCGGTTTCACGGCAGATGAGGTGTTAGAAGCAGAGGCGCTGCTCCAAGATTCTGCAACAGCACTGAAGGATCGAAATGACGACCAGAGAGGGGGGAGTGAACGGGAGCCGATAAAATTTCTTTTCGAAACTCGGTCTATATCCCAAAATCACTCGCCAAAGATTCCTTACAAGCTTGTCAAGGTAGCGTAGTCACAGCGGACCTACCAACCCAAGGAACAAGCTAGAACAAATTAACAAGCGAAAGCATAACTGAAGAACCAAAACGATTCGCAATCTGCCTGGGTCAGCTCGGACCGTCCGCACAGGGGTCGCGGACTGTCCGTGGTCACGGCGGACCGTCCGTCTAGACAAGGCGGACCGTCCGTAAAAACACCTCAGATCTCCAGTAGCTCCAGGCCCTTTTGCGGACTGTCCGAGCTCCTACCGCGGACCGTCCGCCAGTGTCGCGGACTGTCCGAGGAAGTCACGCGGACCGTCCGTGAAAACACTTAGCCAAATCCAAGACAACACCGTCGAACTCTTCTGCACGGACCGTCCGCCAATCACATGCGGACCGTCCGGCAACCTCGCGGACCGTCCGCCAACCCCGCGCGGACCGTCCGAGAAACACGACGGACGAACAGAACAAACAGCTACAGTAACCCGCGGATCTCTCCTCCCAAATCCATCACCGGATCTCCCAAACGGCTAGAGCTCTTGAGACGAAACTTTGGGGAGATGATTAGCACCCTAAGAGGATGTTATGCCCCAAAAATCTCGGCCTCTAACTCCCTACAACTCGAGAAATCGCGGATCACACAAAAGAACACCTTCTCACTAGTTCATCCCAAAAACTACGAATCGAGACCGATTCCCGGCGTTTGAGAGGGCAAGATCACACACAAAGAGGCGCAAGGCACTCACCCATGATCCCCTCAAACAAATCCGGAGCCAAACGGTCTAGAAACGAAGAATCGAGCCAAGAACGAAAATAACACAAAAAGGAACTCGAGGAGAAACAAAGAGATTATAGCTAGCAAGCTCCCAAAGACCCAAACTCCATCGTGTTCCCCCACTTTGCCAATCTACGTGAACACCGCCTCCACCCATCGGCCATAGCGCCCAGCATCAATCCATCATCATATATAATCATCGTTCAACAACCACTATCCGGCCTTTGAATCATCAATCGGATCCAACAATCCAAACCACCAACAACAAAATCCTCTCAGCTCTCACGACCAACATTGCAAGGATCCGCGCACATACATACACCAGCTAAAATCATAATTGCACTCGATTGATCGCCATTCTCGCTTGTGCAATGCCGTTGTGTTGCGTAGAGTGCAAGCCATGCAACGGGCACTGCCTGCCGCTGCCGGGCCTCTTCAAGAGCCGGCGCCCCGCGCAGCAGCTCCGCCGCGCGTTCGGCAAGATGAAGGTGGGCGGCAGCCGCAGGCGCCGCCGCGCCGGCAGCTTCAGCTCCGTGCGCGCGGTCTTCTGGCCGCTCATGTCCATGCGCTCCGAGGCCGACGCCCGCAACGACGCCGCCGCCGTCGACTCCCGCCCGCCGAGCGCCTCCACCAACGACGGCAGCAGCGTCGTCAGCGGCGGGGCGCGCGCGCCGTCGCCGTCCCTGGACAACGACACGCCCGGCGCCACGGCGTCGACGACCGCCGCGAGGGTGCTGGCGCTGCAGGCCCGGCTCGGCGACGGCGGGCGCGAGCCCATCAAGGTCAAGCCCTGTCTCTTATAC
>OAMR01000321.1:351110-361144 GCA_900205405.1 Echinochloa crus-galli | reverse complement strand
ATGTGCTTTGAGTAGAATTAAGATATGAATACAAAATCACAAAGCTATCAAGAACAAGATGGCTAGCCTACCATGGTATATACATAGAACAAGATACAAAACACGTCAAGATACAAGTGCAACAAGATGAACATGATATACAAAATATACAAGCAAGCAAGCTATACATAACAACGAGAGCTCCAAAGACAACTCGAGGAACACACTCCGAGAACCAACTCAAACGAGGCATCAAAAGCATAATATGCGCACCTCGAAATCGTCTCCCCCTCAGCAAATGCTTCCACTTGATCTCCATTATCCCCAAAAGTGATGTACTCCCTTGTCATCACCGGGGTGAGGCTTGAGAGCAACCGGAGTCGATCAACCACAAACTCCTCAAGCCTCCCACCTGTAAAATCAAAACCACGAACGAGAACGAACAAACGACTCGACACTGGGGTTAGAACAGAAAGAGTCAAACCAGTGCTGAGCCATCTGCTCAAAAGAAGGGTTAGCAAAATCCACTCTACCAAACCTACCAAACTGAGGAAACCTCCCACGTCTAACCGGAGGAACACCACGCGGGGGAAAACGCGGTCCAGGCTCCCTCCGGTACCCAAAGCTACGGTCGTCCCTCCCGAACTCGTACTGACCACGAGGAGGAGGACGCCTAGCAAAACCACCACGTCCCTGAGGACCTCCTCTACGAGGAGCAAAGCCACGAGCACTCTTTCTTGGAATAGAGCGCACAAACCCATCACCTCTGGGCAAAGGAGCACGAGGCTCAGGCACGCTATGGGAAGAGCGGTACCTGTCCCGGTTTCCCATTTCCTTCTCACGCCTTACCTCTCTCTTCTTCCTGAAGCAGAAACCCTCTTGATGACCATCCCTACCACAAAACCCACAGTGGTAGCGGACTGGCTTAGGCTTTGGATCTTCTTTTGGTTTAGGCTTTGGATCTTCTCTCGGCTTAGGCTTCTCACTAGGTTTGAGACCACTTGACTCTCCCACAAAGGTCACTCTCTTTTGGAAATTGATGGTTTTTGGAGGAATCACTGGATGATCGGGAGTAGTGTCAAGTTTGTTCTTCAAAGCAGTTACATCACAACCAGAGCCTACTCGTCTCCACTCCTCGGAGACCTTTCGCGCTTGTTTTTCACCTGCACCAACGCAAATCCAGCCGCATCGAACACCTGCAATACTCAGCCAAGAGTCAGTCCACACAACGTTGTCAATCACTCATCACACTGAGAAGCGACCATCCATCGGTCCTCGGACACACATGGTCCTCATTTGTTCCATCTCGGTACTTACCCATGCGGTACGCACGCGCTGGCCACCTGTTTAATACATCACCCGGGCCTCGCTTCGTCTCCCGTCCGCGCTCGCGTCGAACGGCTTATTCGAAGCGCTTCCCAGAGCTGTTGGTTGGGAAGTTGCGACAGAGTTAATGATCTACACGATTGTTGATGCATCAAGGTAGGAGATTATATTGTCTTGGTCTCTGTGCCGCTCGCTTAGGCACAGATCATACCTGGACGGAGGGAGTAAAATAGCATATATAAAAATAAAACATATATATACTATTTGCTTCCTATAAAAATATGTAATGCATGTTCTAAAGCCAAACAGATACAACTGATCATCTTAATCTGTTGAATACAAATGAATATACAAACTAAATCAGTTATATATATATACAGTGGCATTAAAAGATGTCAAATATTAGACTGCATAAAAAGAACATATGTATACATTAACTATGCTCATTTAGTAGAGAATTGTTTTCTAATATACTTTTTTGGCAAATTAACATTAAAATTATTATGTTAGTAACGTCAAACTCTTTTTTGTACACTATTATTTCTTGTCCAGCGACAACTCTTTATTGTACACCATTGTTTCTTGTGCACTGACACCAACATAAAAGGCAAAAAGTAAAAAAAAAAGAAAAAGAAGATCAACTTTTGAACATATACAATATACAATTGCTCATCTGATGGCTTTTCCCGTGTACAATATACAATTCTTAAGAACAAAAAATTCTAACAATATAGTCTTGTTGAACAAATGAGCATTCTTTAATTTAAAGTTCATATGAGTGTGCAGCATTGCTTTGCTATTACCTGAGGAGCTAAGTTATATAGGCCTGAAAAAATCTCCTCTACCTTTCAACGTCTAAAATAGTGCAAAGCCATAAAAGCAAGCAGAAGATCATATCTGGAAGAGTAAGATATTTAGAAAGACACATGTTCGTAGGTAAAGTCTAAAAACTAACCCATGTAGTGGTTGTATGGTAATCAACGATCATGTCACAAAGCTGATAACCAATGCCACCAGGGGCGGGGCCAGAAATTAGCTGAGGCCTGGGCTGAATCAGAACCTAAACGAGCCACCCCATGGCATCAGGCAGCTTGATGTACTCATCTCTGTAGGAGTTGCACGTGAGAGCATTTCACTAACTGGTCTGATTCAAGGATTTGGGATTCGGACCGAATGGGTCGAATTTCAGTGAAATTCGTCCAATTAGGTTAGGCATGAGATAAAAACAAATCGGCCAAAAAATTCGGTCCAATTTAATTTTTAGCCCAACCTAAGGTCCACTAGAGCCCACGAATACCTCTCCTTTCTATAAAACCGCGAACCTGATCCTGAAACGCTAGCAATTTCTTCCTCCACTCCTGGTTCTACCAGGGCCACCCTCAACAGCAGGCAGTGGCATGGTCTTCCCGTTGGCTTCCACCCAGATCCGCTCCCCTCCTTCTCTTGTTCCGGCAGAAACATCTCCATTTGTTCCTCTCCATCATCTTTTCTAAAGTCTGAATGTGTTGATCCGTTCCTCTCCATGTTTTATTTTACAGCTCGTCGGGCTCGGGTAGGCTCCGCTCATGGAGACCTCATGTAGTTTGGTGGTTAGCGGCCGTGTATGCAGCGCATTGGTCGGCAGCAGCGATGCCGGTGATAAAGTCGCCGGGAACATCAGAGTAGGTGATGATGTGTCAGCAAGAGCTGCAGTGCCTAAAAAATCAGATCTCCTATTTCTTTATTGTGATAGAACATCATATATAGATGCACGTATATACAAAAGTGTAAGATCGACATGATGGCTGTATTATCTCCTGTTGAATCTTTGTGGCCTACATTTTCTGATAATATGTTTTTTAAAAATTTGGTTCAAATTTGTCAAAATTTGGTCAAATTCAGACAAAATTCAAAATTTTTGACCGGTCAACTCAACTGAATCCCAGCTCTGATTTTCTTGCTGAACGACCTTTACATACAACTACAGCCTACAGGAACTAAGCCGAGCCATTGACAATCACTACATGGATGCGCAAGGGATTACGAGGACAGGACCCGGGCTATACAAAATTAGCCGAAGTAGCTGAGGAAGTGAGACTTGTAGGCGTCCATGTGTGCCGGGTGCAGCGACACAGACGCCTGCACGCCGCCGGCGCCAGCGCCAGCGCCTCCCTTTTTCCCGGCGACGAGCACGACCTGCCCGTCGTGGTTCATGGTGACCAGCTCGGTCCTGCCCGGCGGGCCCCACCCGAAGTTGGTCGCCTCGTACGCCGGGAACCTCGTCGACCCGGCGAGGTTCACCAGCCTGTCCAAGTCCAGCCCCTCCACCATGCCCCTCCAATCCCACCCGGCCAGCGGCATCTAGATGTGTATAATCAAAATTTTTGACCGGTCAACTCAACTGAATCCCAGCTCTGATTTTCTTGCTGAACGACCTTTACATACAACTACAGCCTACAGGAACTAAGCCGAGCCATTGACAATCACTACATGGATGCGCAAGGGATTACGAGGACAGGACCCGGGCTATACAAAATTAGCCGAAGTAGGTGAGGAAGTGAGACTTGTAGGCGTCCATGTGTGCCGGGTGCAGCGACACAGACGCCTGCACGCCGCCGGCGCCAGCGCCTCCCTTCTTCCCGGCGACGAGCACGATCTGCCCGTCGTGGTTCATGGTGACCAGCTCGGTCCTGCCTGGCGGGCCCCACCCGAAGTCGGTCGCCTCGTACGCCGGGAACCTCGTCGACCCGGCGAGGTTCACCAGCCGGTCCAAGTCCAGCCCCTCCATCATGCCCATCCAATCCCACCCGGCCAGCGGGTCCTCCGCGGCGCGCCGGACCTCCGCCGCCACCAACGCGGCGGCGACGCCCACCCCGTTTCCGGCGAGGAGGTCCTTGGCGGTGGCCCGCGCCAGGCGCCCGGAGATGCACGTCCCGAAGTAATGTTCCCCCGGCGGCGGGTCCAGGCGCGCGCGGCAGTCGGCGAAGAAGAAGAGGTAGACCTCGTCGTCGGGGGAGACGACGCCGGCCGGGTGCTTGGCGTGGACGAAGGACACCCACGCGAGCGCCGCGACGGCGACGAAGCTGGACGGCGGGGCGGCGGCGACGGCCTGCTCTGCCGGAGAGAGGTCAGCGATGCGCTGCTTCAGGCGGCGGATGTCATGCGCGGTGATGGTGAACGTCCGGCGGGAGAGGTTTGGGCGGATGAGGTGCCCCGCCACGGCGGCCTGCAAACACTCACCAAAAATGGAGTCAATTAGAAGGGAATAAGCAAAGTTGCGACTAACGTACGGGGAACCTGAACTATGATTTGCGACGACGTAGACCAACACATTCAGTTATTGAACTAGATCAGTGGATATGAATATTTTTAAAGGAACATCCTTTTCAAACTGCAGCTATAAAAAACCTGCAAGTGAAGAGCAGAGCAAACGTTCTTTTCGTTGCGCAGGACGGTGGGGCTTGCTTTGACCGCTGCATGCCGGCCGGCCGCCGGCGTGCGTAAGCAACGCAAGGAGCCAGAAAAGAAGTCGGCGAAGTCGACGTACCATTGGGAGATCGGGCGCGTACTTCCGCAGCACGGCCCTCGCGAGCTCCTCGCCGCAGGGGAGCCTGGCCGCCGCGCGGTCGAACGCCACCGGCGGCTCGGCTGCGGCGTCGCCGTCCGCGCCCTCCCGGCACGCCGCCGCCACGCCTCGAGGAACATCCACACGGACCGGCCGTCGGCGACGGCGTGGTGCATCGCGACGCCAAGCGCCAGCCCGCCGCGCAGCCGCGTGACCTGCGCGGCCATCGTCTCGGCGGGGAGCCGGCCGGCGTCGAGCGCGGCACGAGCCGCCCGAACGCCTCCGCGTCGTGCTCCTCGTCCCCGGCGAGCCGGGCCGCGTCAGCGGCGCCGTCGCTCACCGCCTCCGCGACGAGGAGCCTGACGCCGCCGGCCGCGGCACGCCCGCCTCCGTGCAGTCGATGGCGGCGTCGCCCATGGCCGGCCGGTGCACTATCCTCCCGGCGAGCGGCGGGAACCGCGCGACGGCCTCCGCGAGCGACGCGCGCAGGGCGTCCACGGCGGACGCGAACGGCGGGATGCTACCGGTGCTGCCGGCGCCGTCGACGAAGACGAGCACGCGCTGGATGAGCGGGAGCGTGACCCACTGCGTGTCCAGCGCGGACAGCCGGAGCGGCTCCGGCGGCAGCGCCGCGGTGGCCGGCACGGCGACGCGGGAGTCCTCGAAGATGTTGACCGGCAGCGACATGGCGGCGACGGACAAGTTGTTGGCCGGGGCAGCAGGAGGTGTCGGCTTAGATATTTTTCCGATGCGGAGATGTCCTCGCGGAGCAAAGAATGATTGGCTCCTGATGTGACGGCGACGACTTTGTCTGATTTTTTTAGTGCGATCCCTATGATTCTGTACTCTGAATGCCAAGTTTTTTTGGCCAGTAGTAGTAATTGAATGAATTTGGCGCATGAATGGAACCGAACGTCTTACAATTTTTTGAGACTAATCAGCTAACGGTCGTTGAACATGATTCTGTGTTCTATTGGGATGACGAGCGTTGAGCGGCTCTACACCCAACCCACGGTCGTCATGGTTGCTTGTCGCAACTTCTCTTCTTCCCTCTTCTTCCTCCCAAATGTAGGACTTGAGCTAGGCGGAGGTATACTTGGTGTGCTGGGCTATACCGGCATAGCACGATATATCGTGTTCGTGTCGTGCCAGGCAAACACGGCTCTCGAAATATACGTGTTTCTATTCTTCGGACGCCCGTATACATATCTATATATAGTGCTTCATGTGGTATAAAGATTTCCAAAACTAAGAGAGAAAACATACCTTACTATATAGACATTGTTTGTGAATGTTAGGACTAGCTGCAACCATATAAAATATAGTAAATTTCATTATTTTCTGAATGATCATTGCCACGACTCCATATATTAAACGTAAATGCGTAACGAAGCGACACCAAGGGTGGTGCGACTCCTGACTAAGCGGATAGCCTAAGGTAAGTTTCTTAGTGCATAGTTTCACTAAACAATTATCTAGATCAGAAACTAGGTAACTGAGCCAAATGTGTTTTATTGTGATGAAGGTCCTCTCACATACCATAAAACTTTTCTTTCTCTCTCATATGCTATATCAGTATATTTAATGACATAAAACTCCCCGAGAACAGTGGTGGAGCCAGGACTGAGAGTTTGGGTATTCCAACCCAAGTATCAACCACCAATGGCTGAATTTTTACTCAGTAGGTGAAAACTTTTGCCCAAAATAATACAGGCATATGTACATAACTAACATATCCATGTGTGCTTTTCCGAATCATGGGTATTCCTAGGAATACCTAGAAATACCCCTGGCGCCGCCCCTGCCCGTGAAGCCCTCGCAGAGACTTGCCTAAGAATATTTATGCATGTCAAGTGCTTTGTTAAAGTCCGGCGGTGTCAAATCTACCGCTTTTGATTATGATGACTATAGTGGTAACCTATTGCTCTTGGCCAGCATGTTCACTGTAGGGGACAAACAACCGTGCCACGTACAGTGAGCTACATGGACCGTGCACACGAAAGCCGTGTACCAAAAATGTTGTGCCTAGCTAGTCCGTGGGGTGGTGTATCTTTCCCCATCCGTACGCCAAATAGTACATATAGCACTCTCGTAGGCCACCCTTGCTTCCTTCAAAACCAGAGGTTCCATGTTGTTTGTACTGCCGTCCCTTGTCTTGTCTCCCGGCCAAACTGTTTGTCTTGTGTTTATAATGTGACATCATCTCTTGACTAAGCATCAGGGGTGCCTTAATTCGGAAAAAAATCTAGTGCGCCAGGGGCGCACGCGCGCCAGGGTGCGTCCCCCAAGCGCATCGCCGTACACCTCCCATCCAACGACGCGCGCTCCAGTAGGCGGCTCCGCACGCTCCACGCCCCGTCCGCTTGGCTCCACGCCTAGCTCCGCACGCGACTTCTTTTTTCCTGAAAGAAGGCGTGGAGCGCGTCGTCAGAGCAGCGGTCCACGCGGGGGCGCACCCTGGCGCACTGGATTTTTCCCCCTTAATTCACCGTACCTGTGGAGGAGGCAGTTCAGTGTGCAGGGGACAGGTGTTCGCCGGCGAGCTATATCCACCGGTGGCGGAACCGGGCAGGGTCGTTGTTTCTTTTTTTAATGATGAAAAATGATAATCTTATCATTGTTTCATTCATCGCTGAATTGGTCAATTATGCTGCAAATGTTGAAGTCTGGAAAGAAGGGCGTCTATCGTTGGATCCGAGTCCAATGGTCGCGGATCGTCATCATGGAATAAAAACACGGGTGGAAAGACCTTACGTCGTTGGCACTTGGCAGCTATATATCATGTCATGTTAACTCTCGGCAGTGGCGTAGCCACATTGGGGCGAGCTAGGGCAGCTGTCCCAGCTAAATCTGTGCTAGTTTGAGTACATTTCATTCTTATGTGATGATATTTCTAAGCTTCACCAGCACTTCTAAATAGTGTCATGGCTAGCAGGTTCTTATTACTTACTAATTTATGTCTTTATTCTTCAAATTTGAGGATGCATATTTAACTTCACATAAAATTTGTCAAATTGCAGTATATAGATGTGTGAATTGGTGTGTGTTTTATTTTGGTTTGATACGTTGTTAGAGTCGCCCCAGCTAATTTTTTTTCCTGGCTCTGCCACTTACTCTCGGAAGACACTCTTGTAGAAAGGCAGGAACCCATCACGATGGATGAAGAGTGCGTGTGTTGCCAGGACCAGCGGTGATCGTACAAGCTAGGGTTGTCACACCCGGATTTACACGAAACCCGAATGTGGCCATATGTGTGCCCAGGAAGTCCACAGACACATATAGCGAACAAATAAGGTAAAAATCAGAGTACAATGCTTTATTAATCTCATGAAATTCTCAACATAAAGTAGCGGGTACATCAGAGTTTTGCATAAATGAAATACATGGACAGCGGAAGACTAATACATCTCTCTAAGCGTAGCCGCAATCCCACAGGGACTCTGACTGGGAGAACGCCAACTCAGAAGTACGGCAAGTCCTCGGAAACTCCACCTCAAGTCAGCCTGACTCCAATCTGTTACCCGTCCGGGATTTTGCCCAAAAATAATAATAACAAGTGTAAGTAAGAATTACTTAGCAAGTATAGCACGGGTTATGAAGGCTCAAAAAGGCTTGACACTGGCTTAACTGCATTAGCACTTTTAGTTGGTTCGTTTTAATCTTTATAAGTTACTACTTAAGTGAATGACCCGGTTGTAACCCAATTAATAATGTAATGACATTAAACAGAATAAATACCATCTTCTAATCAAAAAGGATCCAGGCCGCTCGTGACCCTGAGCCAGGCTATCATGATAGATCGTACACTCTGCAGAGGTTTCGCCCTTTACCCACCAGTCGCGTAAAAGTTCAAAGGAACTTTGCACCCAACCACGCGACATCACACACATTCCGAGGTGTGACTGCATAGGGACGCTACGAGGCTTTCACAAGACACCCTAACAAGTCAGTAGCCGCTGCAGTAATATAAGGTGGTGAGTACTTAGGCACCGAGATCGACGTACGCCCACGGAGTCCACTGAGGGGGTCGATGGCGTCCAGAGCGCGGTATCACCCAAAGAAAGTAAAGCGCAACGTGCGCGAACCCTCTAACGCGAGGCTCCCAACACGGGACTGGGTCTAACGAGACCCAGCCGACGGGGCTACCGTCCTCGGTGGAATCGGGAAAACACCCCGTGCCTTGCCTCCCACAACGCCGCTGGCCCCTCGGTAACCACTATCAAGCTAGAGCCGTACAAGCTACTTGACCAAGACCAGAGCCCATTTAGTTCCGGCGGTGGCGACAGGCTCCTGGGTTGCCGCTTTAAGAACCGGTCCTTAGAGGGAGACACTAGAGCAAAGCACACAGCACATGCTACTAGCTCCCTAATCCATGTTGCTAAAAAGCAAGTTTTAACATTAAAGTTGAAGTGGACCATTAATACAAGTTTAACAGTTAAATAAAGGTGACAGTAGCTGCGCCTAGCAAAATACTACCCATATGCATAAACCCATAGGAATACAAGGACAGGGAAATAAATGCTAGGAAATAACCTTAATGGTAAACAATATTAGACACATGCGTATGTAATGAACAGTGTATTAAATGTGAGATAGGTAGCAAGGATTGTCCGTGCTATAACTTGCCTTCCTCGGAGTAAGGCTGCTGCTGAAACTCCTGCTCCGGCACGTCCTCAACGTACTCGTAGTCCAACGCTACGGGCTCACCGACTGGACACGATCACGCACGCATTCCAAAACAATCATTACATGCAAACAAAATTAATCTATTAGAACAGTACACCAAACAGTAAAAACAGTACAAAAACAGGAGCTAGAAATATCTACGCTTCGCTACGAACACATGAGCGCGAAAATCACGCAAATCGGAGCTAAAACGTGAAAGTTATAGCGTTTCTAAGATTCGGGGCTTGCTGGCAAAGTTTTAAAATTTCCAGGGGCCTAAACGAATAAAACAGGACCTATTGTAATTATTTTTAAATTAAATTGGACCGCGGGTTAATTTCCTGAAAGTCCAGGGGCTCTTTAGCAAAACACCGGCGCTGACCGGTATGGTCTGGTTTGACCCGAGGCTCGGGGCGCTGACAGCCGTCAGATCGGGATCGGACGGCTCGGGTTATTCTGTAAACTTCATAAATCTTAGAAAATTTTAGAAAATTGAGAAAAATATTATTTTAATTATGTT
>OAMR01000321.1:316545-346759 GCA_900205405.1 Echinochloa crus-galli | reverse complement strand
ACCTTGGGCCTAACAACTTTTCTAGAGCTCCAAACAAGGTGATTCAAATTTGAATTTAAATATATTTAAATTCTCGTTTGAATCACAAGAGTACAAAAATAAATGCAGCAGCATGAATGCAACAATAAATGTTTCTATCACTTATGTTTGATTTTAAATTTTAGAAAATTATTATTTAGCCTTTATAAAATAGGTGAGAGCATTAAATAATTAATTAAATGCCCAAAAATTTTTAAATTTGAGTATTTTGGGTGTTACAAACCTACCCCCCTTAGGGTGAATCTCGTCCTCGAGATTCGGATGTGGATGTGAAGAGTTGTGGATAAGCGGCCTTGAGGTCTTCCTCTCTTTCCCAGGTCGCTTCATCCTCTGAACATCGGCTCCATTGAACCTTGCACATCCGGATGACCCTGTTTCTTGTCACCCTCTCAGACTCCTCTAGAATCTTGACTGGATGCTCCTCATAGGTGAGATCCCCTTGCACACTCAGCCCTTCTATCGGGATCACCTTCTCAGACTCTTCAGGTACCCGCAAACATTTCTTCAGCTGAGACACATGGAACACATCGTGTACTCCGGCCAGTTTCTCAGGTAACTCTAGCCGGTATGCCACTTCGCCCATCCGTTCCAATATCTTGAAGGGTCCAATGAAACGAGGTGCCAGCTTGCCCTTGACATTGAACCTCTTCACACCTCTCATCGGTGACACCTTGAGATACACAAAGTCATCAACCTTGAAGTTGAGATCCCTCCGTCTGACATCGGCATAACTTTTCTGTCGGGACTGGGCCACCTTCAGATTCTCTTTGATCACCTGCACCTGCCGCTCCGCATCTCTGAGTATCTCCGTACCAAAGACCTGACTCTCTCCAGTCTGGTTCCAGAACAATGGGGTCCGGCACTTCCTGTCATACAATGCCTCGAACGGTGCCATCTGCAGACTCTTCTGGTAGCTGTTATTGTAGGAGAACTCTGCATACGGCAAACTCTTATCCCAGCTGACTCCATACTGCAATGCACAAGCCCTCAACATATCCTCCAGTATCTGGTTGGTCCGTTCTGTCTGACCATCTGTCTGCGGGTGATAAGCTGAGCTGAAGTGCAGCTTGGGCCGTTGACTGGAGATCAGACGGCTGAGCGCAGGTGCTCGCCGGGGAAGAAGGGGCTGCGGCAGCGCCGCCCTGGCCGCCGGCGAAGTTCGCCGGAATCGGGCCTAGCACGCGCTAGGATGCTTGGTTTTCATCGGGGTTTGGCCCTATGGACTCAGGGGGACACGACGAGTCGATCTAGGGGGGTCTTGTCGTGGGTTGGCCGGCGAGACGGCCGGACGACGGTGAGCGGCGGAGTTTCTCTCCGGCGTGCCGCGGGGACTCGGTTCGGGTGTGTTTAAGGTTCGGGTTTTCGGTGCTGGAGCTGCTGGGGAACCTAACGAGTGCAACTGGGGTGTTTAAGTGAAGCTTTGTGCACTGAGCAGAGGCGAACGACGGCGACCGGCGGTCGGAGCTCGTCGGTGTTCGTGGAAACGAGTGCTGGGGTGCTTTAACACCAAAATTGAAGGGCTGGGGCGCATCAGTACCTCGGGGCGATGCTCTGGACGCGGGGAATTGGTCGGAGATGGGCCGGAGCAGTGGGACGACGAGCGGCGGCGCGGCGGCGGTCGGTGTACGACGGAGACTCCGGCGCGGGAACAGCGTGTGGAGGCTCGGTGTACTCCTCGTGGCGCGAAGGAGCTGTTCGAGGAGTCGGCCGGACGGAGGTGCGGCCGGAGCGACGGAACGCCGTCGGCCGACGAACTTGGAACGGCGGCTCGGGAGCGGTGCGCTTGAGGCGATGGCGGCGCTAAGGCTGGGGCGATGGGGTGAGAGGAGCGGGGCGCGGCGCTCGGCCGAATTAAGAAGGCACGGGGTAGCGGTGGGCCTCGGCGTGCGTGATCCGCGGCGTCCGCGCCATCGGCGGAGCTCAGAAAGGAAAGGGGAAGGAGGAAGAAGGAAGGGGAGGGAGGTCTGACGTGCGGGGCCGCTCGGCAGCGGGAGAGGGAGAAGAGAAGGAAGGGGGGTGTTGCGGCTGGCCGGCCTGGGCCGCGGGGAAAGGAAAAGGTGAGAGAGCTGGGCCGCGCGGGGTGCTGGGCCGGACCGGGGAAAAGAGGAGGGAGCAAAAGTACCAGGGAATAGTTTAGGGGCAAAACCGAACCTTGGGCCTAACAACTTTTCTAGAGCTCCAAACAAAGTGATTCAAATCGAATTTAAATATTTTTAAATTCTTGTTTGAATCACAAGCAATACAAAATAAATGCACCAGCATGAATGCAACAATAAATGTTTCTATCACTTATGTTTGATTTTAAATTTTAGAAAATTATTATTTAGCCTTTATAAAATAGGTGAAGCATTAAATAATTAATTAAATGCCAAAAATTTTAAATTCGAGTATTTTGGGTGTTACAAGGGTACACAGGTCACAGACAGCCGCTAGCTCTCTCATTTGTCCACCGCTGGAACCTTCTAATTAAGCGGTCGTCTATCGTTTCTTAATTAATTATAGGTCCCTTTCTCGATCATAATCTGATGCGCTCGACCCCCTGGATCTTGTTGCATGCACAAGTGCACAACCGGATCGGAGAGAAGAATCGATCCAGAGGGAGGAGCATGCTGCATGCAAGATGAGAAACACATTTTTGTTTCCTCCAAAAGGGTGAGCTGTTGTTTGCATGTAGTATAACAATAAGCATGCATATCAGCCTCACAGTGTCTGCATGTCAGCCTCAGTGTGTCTCTCGAGTTTGCATGTATGCCCACGCGATGACGTCAGCTATGACCCAAGCACTCCCTGGGCACTGCGTAATAAAAAAATAAAAAATGCACCAGGCCGGCGCTATGCTGTCGATCGTTCGTGTGCCTATCTATGCAGGCGTGATGCACACGCTGCGTCGTGGCCGGCACGCACGCAGGCTCGGCCTCACTTTTGTCCGCCGCCGGAACATTCGTTTGTTCCGCCGTCGCTTCGGTGGAGCTAGCTCGATCTCTATGCTTGCACTGTTTGCTCCGGTAGCTTCCAAACTATTATACGTGGCATGTATGGCTGTGAAGTTATGTCACACCCGGATTTACACGAAACCCGAATGTGGCCATATGTGTGCCCAGGAAGTCCACAGACACATATAGCGAACAAATATGGTAAAAATCAGAGTAAAATGCTTAATTCTCAACATAAAGTAGCGATTACATCAGAGTTTGCATAAATGAAATACATGGACAACGGAAGACTAAATAAACGCTCTCTAAGTGTAGCCGCAATCCCACAGGGACTCTGACTGGGAGAACTTCTTGTCGACGAACAATACCGGTGCTCCCCACGGCGAAGCACTCGGACGAATGTACCCCTTGGCCAACAATTCGTCCAACTCCTTCTTGAGCTGCTCCAGCTCCTTCGCTCCCATCCTATACGGCCTCTTGGCAGCCATACCAGCCAGCTGGTCATCAGGTATGTTCAGAGAAAAGCACATACTCTTAGTTTCCCTAAACCTCCTGAGGAACTCTGTAGGTGTTTCATTATTCCTCTGCATTAAGCTGGTCAAATCAACCAACTTTTTCTCGGTACTGCCAATGTAGTAATGAGCATGGAATTTCTGCTCCAGGTCTTTCCAAGTACAAATCGACTGAGCAGGCAAAGAAGCAAACCACGTAAAAGCTGAACCCGTCAGTGACAAAGGAAAGTATCTAATTCTGAAAGCCTCATCTGCCGAAGCCTCTCCAAGCTGCATCAGATATCGAGCTATATGTTCCACAGTACTTGTATCATCTTGTCCTGAAAACTTAGTAAACTCTGTAGGCACCTTGACTCTATTCGGCAATCCACGTCCTAATTTTCCATCAGTTCCATCAATTGGATTTTCCATCAAAAATTACTATGAGAGCCGACTGCTTCGATCGGCTGTTGATCACTGCTGGCTGGTGCAACAGGACCTTCTCCCAAGTCTTTGCCTGAGAAACAATCTATGCCTTGATATTCCCAGAAAGCTGGTTCCATATTTGCCACGCTTATTGAATCATCTGCTTGGACAATCTCCACCTCATCATCTATCCACTGAATAAGCTGTTGATGCATAGTAGATGGAATACAACAATTTGCATGAATCCAATCTCTTCCAAGCAGCAAGCTATATGCCCCTTTGCCCTCAATGACAAAGAAAGTCGTAAGCAGAGTCTTGGACCCAATCATCAGATCAACATGTACGCATCCCTTGGTGTCCGAAGGATTTCCAGCAAAATCATTTAGAATTATGCTCGTTGGTGTCAAATCTCTAGGACCCATACCAAGCTTCCTGAATGTGGTATATGGCATTACATTGACAGCAGCTCCTCCATCGACAAACATCTTGGTCAATGGTTTGCCATTAACATATCCCTTCAAGTACAGTGGCTTCATGTGCCGATTCTGGGTTGGCTTCTCAAAAACAGCTTGTTTGTTCAACATCAATTGTGCCATTAACCCAAATCGTTCGGCATCATTTATATCGGGCAATATTTCTTCCTGTACAATTTGATCAGCTGGAGCCATAAATTCATTCGGCAGAAAACATACCATACATGTAGGAGCCGAATGACCATGTTCGTCAGGCCTGTCTTTTGGGAGCCATATCGATTTCATCCTAGGCCTTGCTTGCTTTAATTCTTGATTCCTCAGGCGTTGAACTCTTCTCTTCTGACTCCTTCTTAAACCAGGTGGACACCACTGTCCTTTTTGCCAAACATACTCACAGTTTTCTTCCTCATGATCAATCCATCTGCAATCAGCATGTCTCTTTCTTGGTTGATCATCAAAACGCCGATCATCACTAAGATGCACCCTACCAATTCTTTCATGGACAGATCGGCGATTGGCAACATTTTGCCTATGTTCGACATACCCATTATTGCACTCAGGACAGTTATTCTTTGTAGGCAGCTTTAAACCTTCGTTCCAACAGTGTCTGAAGAATGCACACCCCCAATGCGCTCGTTCCTGCTCTCGAGCATACTCTTCTTGTTCTTCCTCAAACCTTTCTTCTTCGCGCCTTCTTTTCTCCTCCTCGTATTCACGCCTTTGAAAACGCTCTTTTTCTTGCTGACGCTGCCATTTGTTGAGGAGAATACGTGTAGTAACTCTAGGTCTAAAGGATTCGCCCACTTCAAATCGGCTATTCGGGAACCGAAGATTTTTCCGGCGAATTTGTTCCATCGTGATCTGCCGAGTAGGATCAACTGAACCATCCTGCCCTGCCTTCTTTGAGGTTAAAACTTTCAATCTTCCCTTTTCTCCAGATGGAACAGCATTTACCATATTAACCGAGAACCCGATCATATTCTGAGGGAAAGGGTTACTATCCAGTTTCATTTTGTTGTCGAATTTCAAATGTCCTTCCTGGATAGCTTTCTGAATCTTCATCCTAAAGACTCTGCATTCATTAATGGAATGAGAATTTCTATCATGAAACCCACAGTACCTCTTATCTTTCACTCCATCGGGCCGAAGCATAGAATGCCCCTCTGGCAATTTGATTCGGCCTTCTTTCACCAGGAACTCAAACAATTTGTCTGCCTTAGTCACATCAAAATCATATGTTCCTTTCATCTGTTTGATCCATCTTTGAGTCATTGTAACTGGTTCTTTGCTCCACACTATCTCTGCTGCAGCTATTTCCTCGCTATCTTCATACTCATCTTCTTGATCTGCTCTTTCAAGGAATTGGTTATAGATGTCAGCTACATCATTATTTTTAGCAAATCTGACATCTTTCTTGAAACCATACGCCTGGTTACTCATCAAGGCCAATCTGTGCGACAACTGGCCCAAATCATCAAACTCCATCCCGAACAGCTTCTCCCGAATGGCAGGCAGCATGCCAGCTACAGCCATACCAGCCAATTGATCATCAGGTATGTTCAGAGAAAAGCACATACTCTTAGTTTCCCTAAACCTCCTGAGGAACTCTGTAGGTGTTTCATTATTCCTCTGCCTTAAGCTGGTCAAATCAACCAACTTTTTCTCGGTACTGCCAATGTAATAATGAGCATGGAATTTCTGTTCCAGGTCCTTCCAAGTACAGATCGACTGAGCAGGCAAAGAAGCAAACCACGTAAAAGCTGAACCCGTCAGTGACAAAGGAAAGTATCTAATTCTGAAAGCCTCATCTGCCGAAGCCTCTCCAAGCTGCATCAGATATCGAGCTATATGTTCCACAGTACTTGTATCATCTTGTCCTGAAAATTTAGTAAACTCTGTAGGCACCTTGACTCTATTCGGCAATGATACCCTTTGGTACCATTCAGGGAAAGGAGACGAGTACATGTATCCCTGATTTTTAGGCTTCAGACCGAATTGATTTTGCAATACATCGGTCATTTTTTGCACCATGAGGTCAATACTGGTGTCTTGATTCCCTGGTCTCCCAGCAAGCATGCCTGCAGTACCAACGTACCCAGGATTCGGGAGGGCGTCGACAGCATTGTAATCCATAAACTCTGAATATCCGTTTCCATATAAATCCCTCTGCAGTCTGTTGTTCAAGGGAGATATCTTGTAAGCAGAAGCAGGCGGATTCCCTGTGGTGCCGAATGCCATATCACCGTATGTGCGAGTTTTCGGCAGTGCAAGCTGAGGATCTTGCCGAATCGGTTGTCCATTTATATCTTTAACACCAGAACCTCCAGTTTCATCAGCATTTCCTTTACCATGTGGTTTCTGAACTGGTGCTTGAACATTGAAGTATGTCGGGCCACCCAATTGCCCATGTGTCTGCTCAAAGGGTTTATCCACATGCTGACCAAAAATGCTTATCATTGTATGCCGAAAACTGTTTAAGAACGCAGCATTGTGATTGGTCATTGTCTCTCCCAAAGCTTTGTATAACAAGCCCGAGAATCTCTCCCTCTCTTCTTCTTCAGTAAGATCAGATTGCCCAGGAAGGAGAACTCTTGGCAGATCGGACTTGAGAAAAGGTGCACCACTCCTGTTCTTGGCGAAAGACAGTAAACATTTGTTAATGAATTGACTAGCAGCAGCCTTTACCATCTGTTGATGCTCTTCAGACAATTCTTCCAAAGTGACATCCATGATGTCGCTCAACTCAGGCATCTTGAAAACTTGTGTGTGTCCCACCGGGCGTGCCAAAAAGTGTGTTGACGTAAAATCCGCACCTCACGCCAAGCACACAGCAAGCCGAACAAAGCTGGCTTCAAACGTGGCCCGGGCTTTCGAATCCGGAAGCGTGCCAGTCAGTTTGCCTGAAAACTAACAAAGGGACAAAACGTTTAGATCAAAACCTGGAACATGCCGGGTGAGACCAGACAGTTCCGTATTTGCGGCATCGAAGCCAATCTTGAGAGACATATAGCTACAGGGAAGCTATTCTGTCGGCAGTTAAAACATCATTCGGCAATCGGCAAGGCACGCAAGGAGCGCACTGCCGAATGCGTGACGTAAGCATGACGAAAGATCGGCTTTCAACCGAATGAACACGTACTCATAGCCGATTAACGAGAAACAGAGCATGATAGATAAATAAAAGGGTGAAACATGATCATAAATTCGCAGTAAACAAAGAATGCATAGGCCGAAAGCAGCACCCGTCAAGCATGATAACAAAACAAGTTAATCCACCGCATGATACGACTTGTTTGTAACCACGCCACTAATCAGATTAGATTAATCCACCGCATGATACAATCTAATCATGAAAAGCTAAAAGCACTCAATGTTTAGTTACGAACCCACAACACAGTCACGAATTTACATTGAAAACAAGAATGCATAGGCCGAAAGCAGCACCCGTCAAGCATGATAACAAAACAAGTTAATCCACCGCATGATACGACTTGTTTGTAACCACGCCACTAATCAGATTAGATTAATCCACCGCATGATACAATCTAATCATGAAAAGCTAAAAGCACTCAATGTTTAGTTACGAACCCACAACACAGTCACGAATTTACATTGAAAACAAGAATGCATAGGCCGAAAGCAGCACCCGTCAAGCATGATAACAAAACAAGTTAATCCACCGCATGATACGACTTGTTTGTAACCACGCCACTAATCAGATTAGATTAATCCACCGCATGATACAATCTAATCATGAAAAGCTAAAAGCACTCAATGTTTAGTTACGAACCCACAACACAGTCACGAATTTACATTGAAAACAAGAATGCATAGGCCGAAAGCAGCACCCGTCAAGCATGATAACAAAACAAGTTAATCCACCGCATGATACGACTTGTTTGTAACCACGCCACTAATCAGATTAGATTAATCCACCGCATGATACAATCTAATCATGAAAAGCTAAAAGCACTCAATGTTTAGTTACGAACCCACAACACAGTCACGAATTTACATTGAAAACAAGAATGCATAGGCCGAAAGCAGCACCCGTCAAGCATGATAACAAAACAAGTTAATCCACCGCATGATACGACTTGTTTGTAACCACGCCACTAATCAGATTAGATTAATCCACCGCATGATACAATCTAATCATGAAAAGCTAAAAGCACTCAATGTTTAGTTACGAACCCACAACACAGTCACGAATTTACATTGAAAACAAGAATGCATAGGCCGAAAGCAGCACCCGTCAAGCATGATAACAAAACAAGTTAATCCACCGCATGATACGACTTGTTTGTAACCACGCCACTAATCAGATTAGATTAATCCACCGCATGATACAATCTAATCATGAAAAGCTAAAAGCACTCAATGTTTAGTTACGAACCCACAACACAGTCACGAATTTACATTGAAAACAAGAATGCATAGGCCGAAAGCAGCACCCGTCAAGCATGATAACAAAACAAGTTAATCCACCGCATGATACGACTTGTTTGTAACCACGCCACTAATCAGATTAGATTAATCCACCGCATGATACAATCTAATCATGAAAAGCTAAAAGCACTCAATGTTTAGTTACGAACCCACAACACAGTCACGAATTTACATTGAAAACAAGAATGCATAGGCCGAAAGCAGCACCCGTCAAGCATGATAACAAAACAAGTTAATCCACCGCATGATACGACTTGTTTGTAACCACGCCACTAATCAGATTAGATTAATCCACCGCATGATACAATCTAATCATGAAAAGCTAAAAGCACTCAATGTTTAGTTACGAACCCACAACACAGTCACGAATTTACATTGAAAACAAGAATGCATAGGCCGAAAGCAGCACCCGTCAAGCATGATAACAAAACAAGTTAATCCACCGCATGATACGACTTGTTTGTAACCACGCCACTAATCAGATTAGATTAATCCACCGCATGATACAATCTAATCATGAAAAGCTAAAAGCACTCAATGTTTAGTTACGAACCCACAACACAGTCACGAATTTACATTGAAAACAAGAATGCATAGGCCGAAAGCAGCACCCGTCAAGCATGATAACAAAACAAGTTAATCCACCGCATGATACGACTTGTTTGTAACCACGCCACTAATCAGATTAGATTAATCCACCGCATGATACAATCTAATCATGAAAAGCTAAAAGCACTCAATGTTTAGTTACGAACCCACAACACAGTCACGAATTTACATTGAAAACAAGAATGCATAGGCCGAAAGCAGCACCCGTCAAGCATGATAACAAAACAAGTTAATCCACCGCATGATACGACTTGTTTGTAACCACGCCACTAATCAGATTAGATTAATCCACCGCATGATACAATCTAATCATGAAAAGCTAAAAGCACTCAATGTTTAGTTACGAACCCACAACACAGTCACGAATTTACATTGAAAACAAGAATGCATAGGCCGAAAGCAGCACCCGTCAAGCATGATAACAAAACAAGTTAATCCACCGCATGATACGACTTGTTTGTAACCACGCCACTAATCAGATTAGATTAATCCACCGCATGATACAATCTAATCATGAAAAGCTAAAAGCACTCAATGTTTAGTTACGAACCCACAACACAGTCACGAATTTACATTGAAAACAAGAATGCATAGGCCGAAAGCAGCACCCGTCAAGCATGATAACAAAACAAGTTAATCCACCGCATGATACGACTTGTTTGTAACCACGCCACTAATCAGATTAGATTAATCCACCGCATGATACAATCTAATCATGAAAAGCTAAAAGCACTCAATGTTTAGTTACGAACCCACAACACAGTCACGAATTTACATTGAAAACAAGAATGCATAGGCCGAAAGCAGCACCCGTCAAGCATGATAACAAAACAAGTTAATCCACCGCATGATACGACTTGTTTGTAACCACGCCACTAATCAGATTAGATTAATCCACCGCATGATACAATCTAATCATGAAAAGCTAAAAGCACTCAATGTTTAGTTACGAACCCACAACACAGTCACGAATTTACATTGAAAACAAGAATGCATAGGCCGAAAGCAGCACCCGTCAAGCATGATAACAAAACAAGTTAATCCACCGCATGATACGACTTGTTTGTAACCACGCCACTAATCAGATTAGATTAATCCACCGCATGATACAATCTAATCATGAAAAGCTAAAAGCACTCAATGTTTAGTTACGAACCCACAACACAGTCACGAATTTACATTGAAAACAAGAATGCATAGGCCGAAAGCAGCACCCGTCAAGCATGATAACAAATATCCTCCCGTTTCCCTGTTGCAGCCGCAATACGTCGACGGAGACGGCGTGCTGGGTACGTACGGTTCGGAGCTCACGCTCGACGTGTGTATACGTGTTGTGTGTGGCCGTCGCGGATTTATTTGCTAGGGACGACGGTGTCGCTCTCCACCGTTGTGTAACGTGTCCAGCCAATTGGGACGGATCGAGCCAGGACATTTCAGTGGCGTGCAAGGACATGAATCGATCTTAAAGTCTCATTAAAAATTGTCTACCACATCTATCAGTGAAAATTATCTATCATGTATAATTAATATATAACCTCGCGTGAGGTGCCGCGCCCATCCAGCGCGCGCGTACGTGCTCATTCCTCTACGAGAGCTCCCCTCCGCCGGCAATGGCGCCGACGAGTTCCCGGCGGCGGCGCGCGAGGCAGTTCACCGGTGGTGGAGCCGAGAGCGGGCCGGGCCGGGTACGTATATATCGTTTCATTCATCGTTGATTTGGTTGTCACTTGTGCCGCCAAGCGTTCAAGCTTTGAAAAAGAAAGGCCGTCGATCGGATCCCTAATAATCCAGTTCCAAGTATAATGCATGGCCGCGGACGACCCCCATGGGATAAAAAAGTTCCTCTTATATATTGTTCCTCTTATATGTTGACCGCTATCACATCATGTTAACTCTCGGGTCATACTCTCTTCGTTGTGTAATTATGAGTGAGATTAAAAAAATCAAGAGTGCAATTACCTTTTTTCCTCTAAATGGAAAATTATTTGCATGTAGTAACAACTTTCATGCATAAATTAGTGGAATTGAGGTAATTATTAATAGTAGCATGGTTATTTACCATCAATACTAATCTATCAAAAAAACTAGAATTGCGCTTTTAATAGAGAGTATTCTTCTAGAAAGACGAGACATGGACGCTTGAGGACTGAGTCCACAGTCCACACGAGTGCATGCATATCAATATCGCCATATTGTTCTTTGGCACAACGACTGACACACTGGCGAGCGGAGCCGTGATCTATCAGACAAGGGTACACAAAGCGCTGTTTTATCTGTCCACCACTTATAATTATTATATATAGGTAGTCATATCATACATACTCAGCCGCTCCATCAATTATTGTAATATTCCGAGAAATCAAGCAATTTCTAATTTGACTAAATTTATATAAAAAATTGCTAAGACTTATGATATAAAATTAGTATCAACAGATTAATTATGATATATATTTTTACATTATATTAAATTTGACATAGTACTATTTTATATAATTTATATCAATATTAAAAAACTAAGAGTTACATTATTTTAGAACGGAGGGACTATTTTTCCCCTTTCTCGTAATAATTTGATTTGCCCCCTCAGATCTCATCATACCTGGAGAGGAGTGATCCAGATAGAGGAGCATGATATGGATGCATCATGAGAAACACATGCTGACTGTTTTGTTTGCATGATACTTTAGCAATCAACATGCATGCATGCAGTGATGCAGGCTGGCTGGCTGTCCCTCTAGCTGGCCAGGTGACGAGACGTCAGCTCTGACCCAAGCATCCAGCTCGGCGACCTCTCTTGTCGTCGTCAGCGCGCTACCTCAACTTTCCACGCCGCTTTCCGGCCGCCGGGGGTGGAGGTCTCTCTCTCTCGTTTCCTCTCCCTGGTAGCTTACAAACGTCCATGGCTGGTAGCAGCTACCTAGCTACTGGCTGAGTGGCTGTGCAAGAACCTCCCGTGTGAGTGTTTCTGTTGTCGCCACGGCAGCTAGGGAGAGCATGGATCGAGCTATTACATATAGTTACTAAATAAAGTCTATTTGTAAATTCGCTGGATCCTTTACTTTGTGGCCCGGCCAGAAAGCGATCGATATCAAAATTCAAAAACTCTTTTACCTGCACGATCGAGTCATATCTGCTGCGTCGGTAAGTAACGTGTTATTATTGTGTCAAAAACGTACCCGTCATCAGATTCAAAACTGCGCCGCAAGTAAATCGATCGATCCGTGGGCCGTGAGACCATGCCATCCACGAGATCGCGATCCAAAACGGACTCACAAATTAGTAGCAGCGGCCGGGATCGAGCTATTACATATAGTTACTAAATAAAGTCTATTTGTAAATTTTTTTAATAATAAAAATATAACTTTGCGCGTTGAATCTAATAAGCCTAATTAACTTATAATTTACTAGGACAATGCTACAATGATCATTCTCGAATTATATGGTCAAATGGCGGCTCATTAGATAGGTCTCGCAAATCAACCGGGGTTTTGTACATAGTATTGTAAACTGACTACAGGTCAAACGTGTGTGTAAAGATTTTACACCCCAACCAAACACCCGTATATACGAAGTAGTACGTACGTAGGTACATCTCATCTTCTTTGGCCGTACATGTACGTACTCATCGATGCCATCCACCCGCGGAGTATAATCCTTGCCGCCCGCGCCGGCCGCATCCAAGCAGCTGGCGTCCACGTATCCCTTTGCCCTCTCCCGCAAGAAGCTGCGCGGCCGGCTACATATTGCCGGCCAGGCCAGGCCCCCTTCGCAAACACACCACCCCCGGCCCTGATAAATTCGAATACGATACGATACGACCTCGTCGTGCTCGTCCACGACGTACTCGTAGCCGCCGCCTGCTAGCTAGCGCTCCACCGGCGGAGAGGAGAGATCCATGGGCGAGGCCAGCGTCGCCGGCGCCGCCGCGGCGGTGCGCGTGCTTACCGTGTCGCGCGTCACGCCGGCGCCGGCGCCGGCTGGTAGCCCTGTGTCCGGCGGCGTGGTGAAGCTGTCCTTCGACACGGCCTGGGTCGTGCTGCCGCCGATCCAGCGCGTGTTCCTCTACGACCTCCCCACCGGCGGCGGCGCCGACGAGTTCCCGGGGGCAGTTTTGAAGCACCGGGTCCAACGGATCTTCCTCCCCCGGCCGAGCCAGCTGAACACTTGGCGCTGTGTTCATGCTGGCTCGGCCTGGAGAAGAAGGGGAGGTGCTGCCCAATTTTTTTTCAAAATTTGTGAAGATTCTACTCATCTAAGGAGCACTACAAGGTACACTCTTTCATTCTCTAATGTTTTATTTAGCTGTAATCCTTCTATGCTTTAGAAATAGAGGAATTTGTGAATCAAATAAAGCTAGCAAGAGAGCTTGTGTTCATGGAGGAGAGAGAGGGGAGCTTGAGTTCATGGTGGAGAGAGTGTTCATGCATGTTGTGTTCGCGGAAATTTCTTCGCCCGCTTCGATCATTTGTTGCTAAGCTTTCCCCCCTGTCCTTTGTACCCGTTCTCAAGGTCCGAGCTCTCAACTCCATCCGATTGCGAACGGCGCACCCCATTACGGTCTACCGCCTGCTACTTAGCGCTGGGTGAAGGAAGTGGAGAGTACCACTCGGTATTCTCTTATTTCGTAAAGCGCACCTCACAGTTTTGCAACAATCAACCTTAGTTGCTCCGTACATCGAGGAGCACATGCAGATTCTCAGGGACGAAAACTCAACAAAGTCTGCGGCCTTCATTCAGCGTCTGCACAATAGTACTTTCGCCGATTGGTTGCGAAGACGTCTTATGGGTGTCGAGGGCATTGATGCGCAGCTAGCTTTTGTAGCTAGAGGTCCATCGAGCACGATCTTGACATTCCAAGGATACGACATCAATGGGTATACATTTTACACAAGAGCCCAGGACAAGAAAAGCACCAACCAAAACAGTGGTGTCCGGATCGACGCGACAGACACCAATGGCAATACAAACTCATACTATGGAATCATAGAGGAGATATGGGAACTAGAGTACGGACCTTTGAAGATCCCACTGTTCAAGTGCCAATGGGTGAAGCTGACTGGAGGAGGTGTTAAAGTTGAAGCGGACTATGGAATGACGTTAGTGGACCTAAGCAAGATTGGCTTTCTAGACGAACCGTTCGTCCTGGGCAAAGCTGGCTTTGCAGATGCTGCAATGGGTGATGCCGATGAGGAAGATATAGCTCGGGAAGGCGATGCTCAGGAAGATGTTGCTCAGGAAAATGAACCTACTGATGGACTCGGGCAAATGTTGCGTGATGCCAAGAAAGACTGCGGCAATGATAAGGAACTAAAAAAGATACAGCGCATGTTGCAGGACCACAAGACTGACCTGTACCCAGATTGCAAAGAGGGGCTAAAGAAGTTGGGTACCACACTTGAACTTCTGCAGTGGAAGACAGCAAATGGTGTTACTGATAAGGGTTTCGAGGAGCTACTGAAACTCGTAAAGAAGATTCTTCCAGAGGGTAACACATTGCCACGAGTACTGGCACCATTAGTACTTCGATATCTATACGACAACTATTACGAGGATTATGTTTCTTGACTCTCAGACCGAATGAAGAACCGTTCGATTAAAGGCTTGGGGCTATACCTAGGTAGCACACTTTTTTCATTGCCTATTGTCTATCATTTCAACACAAAGATTTGAAGATTTTTTTCAGGACCCTCGACCTAACTATTCTAAACAGCTCTAGGCTCGGTGGCTAAGCATATATGCTTCACCCTCAGTGAGCATATTTATTCAAGACATTTATGAAGCTCTCCAAAGCCTCTCAGTAACCAAAAGCACTCGGCAAAACACTAGAAGACTTCGAAGGAGGTCGTTGTTCGGCTATCACTACCAGAATCCTTCACATCCGCCCGCCTCCTCCGCCTCGGCCATTTTTGGACCCGGTGCTGATGGGGCTTCAGCACCGGGTCCAACGGCTAGGAGCGGGGGCGGCGCACGGGGGCGGCGGGGGCAGCACATTAGCACCCCCTGGCTCTGCATGAAGCGGAAGTTCATTATGATGCCAGTGCTCATCGAATGCCCAAAGCAACCTGGCAACGACATTGATGTGTACCTAAGACCATTGGTTGACGAACTTTTGCAGCTGTGGAAGAATGAAGGTGTTAGCATGTGGGATGAGGACAGGCAGGAGCAGTTTGACCTTCAAGCACTGCTATTGGTTCACCTCGTCAAAGAGATTCGTATATTGGGCCCAGTATTCCTACACAACATGTTCCCATTTGAGAGGTTCTTCGCTGTCCTAAAGAAGTATGTCCGTAATCGTTCTCGTCCAGAAGGATGCATTGCTAAGGGATACGAAACGGAGGAGGTCATTGAATTCTGTGTTGACTTTGTCGACGATCTTATGCCGATTGGTGTGCCCGAATCCCATCACGAGGGGAGACTTGGTGGAAAGGGCACACTAGGGAGAAGATCGATGGTGATCAAGGACGTTGAGACATTTCGTAAAGCGCACCTCACAGTTTTGCAACAATCAACCTTAGTTGCTCCGTACATCGAGGAGCACATGCAGATTCTCAGGGACGAAAACTCAACAAAGTCTGCGGCCTTCATCCAGCGTCTGCACAATAGTACTTTCGCCGATTGGTTGCAAAGACGCCTTATGGGTGTCGAGGGCATTGATGCGCAGCCAGCTTTTGTAGCTAGGGGTCCATCGAGCACGATCTTGATATTCCAAGGATACGACGTCAATGGGTATACATTTTACACAAGAGCCCAGGACAAGAAAAGCACCAACCAAAACAGTGGTGTCCGGATCGACGCGACAGACACCAATGGCAATACAAACTCATACTATGGAATCATAGAGGAGATATGGGAACTAGAGTACGGACCTTTGAAGATCCCACTGTTCAAGTGCCAATGGGTGAAGCTGACTGGAGGAGGTGTTAAAGTTGAAGCGGACTATGGAATGACGTTATTGGACCAAAACAAGATTGGCTTTCTAGACGAACCGTTCGTCCTGGGCAATGCTGTCACACAAGTTTTATATGTGAAGGACATGGCTAGCAGACCGAAGAAAGGGGCGGATAAGAAAGGTGGGGGTAAGCAATTGGACCCATCACAAGACGAGCCAAAGCGTCATATAGTTCTTCCTGGAAAGAGAAAAATCGTAGGAGTTGAGGACAAGACGGATGAAGATTATGATATGCTCGATGGCCGGCCTCCATTCTCAGTGGCTGATGACCCAAGCATCCTGTTAGCGGCGGAGGAGACACCGTATCTACGGCGTGATCACAATCAAGGAACATTTGTAAAGAGGAAGTTTATTAGTGTCCGAGTAAACGATGATGCCATGTAATTTCTATTGATTTATAGGATCTGCAGTGGAAGGCAGCAAATGGTGTTACTGATAAGGGTTTCGAGGCTTATAAGATTTTCTGTTGATTTATAAGATTGTTTTTATTGATTCTAGCATTTTATATTGATTTTCTAGTATTTTGTAAGATTTTCTAGTAAATTTATAAGATTTTCTAGTAATTTATAAGATTTTCTAGTAATTTATAAGATTTTCTAGTAATTTATAAGATTTTCTAGTAATTTATAAGATAACTGAATTAAAACAAGTATGAACGCTTGCATTTTTTATTTGCCACTCACAGAGCTGAGAGCAAAGGGGTGAGGCTCAAAATGGTTATATGTTAGGAACCGAGAATTTTCTAATAATGACACTAGCAAATGAAACGATTGGTGCATTGGCAGTGTACGATTTATAAGATTTTCTATTAGTTTATAAGATTTTCTATTAACTTATAAGATTTTCTATTAATTTATAAGATTTTCTATTAACTTATATGATTTTCTATTAACTTATAAGATTTTCTATTAGTTTATATGATTTTCTATTAACTTATAAGATTTTCTATTAACTTATAAGATTTTCTATTAGTTTATATGATTTTCTATTAACTTATAAGATTTTCTATTAATTGTTATATGTTTGAAATGTATATTGGAAAATGCTTCATTTAAATGTATTGGAGATATTTACATTGAAATGTATATTGGAAATGTTATATGTTTGAAATGTATATTGGAAAATGCTTCATTTAAATGTATTGGAGATATTTACATTGAAATGTATATTGGAAATGTTATATGTTTGAAATGTATATTGGAAAATGCTTCATTTAAATGTATTGGAGATATTTACATTGAAATGTATATTGGAAATGTTATATGTTTGAAATGTATATTGGAAAATGCTTCATTTAAATGTATTGGAGATATTTACATTGAAATGTATATTGGAAATGTTATATGTTTGAAATGTATATTGGAAAATGCTTCATTTAAATGTATTGGAGATATTTACATTGAAATGTATATTGGAAATGTTATATGTTTGAAATGTATATTGGAAAATGCTTCATTTAAATGTATTGGAGATATTTACATTGAAATGTATATTGGAAATGTTATATGTTTGAAATGTATATTGGAAAATGCTTCATTTAAATGTATTGGAGATATTTACATTGAAATGTATATTGGAAATGTTATATGTTTGAAATGTATATTGGAAAATGCTTCATTTAAATGTATTGGAGATATTTACATTGAAATGTATATTGGAAATGTTATATGTTTGAAATGTATATTGGAAAATGCTTCATTTAAATGTATTGGAGATATTTACATTGAAATGTATATTGGAAATGTTATATGTTTGAAATGTATATTGGAAAATGCTTCATTTAAATGTATTGGAGATATTTACATTGAAATGTATATTGGAAATGTTATATGTTTGAAATGTATATTGGAAAATGCTTCATTTAAATGTATTGGAGATATTTACATTGAAATGTATATTGGAAATGTTATATGTTTGAAATGTATATTGGAAAATGCTTCATTTAAATGTATTGGAGATATTTACATTGAAATGTATATTGGAAATGTTATATGTTTGAAATGTATATTGGAAAATGCTTCATTTAAATGTATTGGAGATATTTACATTGAAATGTATATTGGAAATGTTATATGTTTGAAATGTATATTGGAAAATGCTTCATTTAAATGTATTGGAGATATTTACATTGAAATGTATATTGGAAATGTTATATGTTTGAAATGTATATTGGAAAATGCTTCATTTAAATGTATTGGAGATATTTACATTGAAATGTATATTGGAAATGTTATATGTTTGAAATGTATATTGGAAAATGCTTCATTTAAATGTATTGGAGATATTTACATTGAAATGTATATTGGAAATGTTATATGTTTGAAATGTATATTGGAAAATGCTTCATTTAAATGTATTGGAGATATTTACATTGAAATGTATATTGGAAATGTTATATGTTTGAAATGTATATTGGAAAATGCTTCATTTAAATGTATTGGAGATATTTACATTGAAATGTATATTGGAAATGTTATATGTTTGAAATGTATATTGGAAAATGCTTCATTTAAATGTATTGGAGATATTTACATTGAAATGTATATTGGAAATGTTATATGTTTGAAATGTATATTGGAAAATGCTTCATTTAAATGTATTGGAGATATTTACATTGAAATGTATATTGGAAATGTTATATGTTTGAAATGTATATTGGAAAATGCTTCATTTAAATGTATTGGAGATATTTACATTGAAATGTATATTGGAAATGTTATATGTTTGAAATGTATATTGGAAAATGCTTCATTTAAATGTATTGGAGATATTTACATTGAAATGTATATTGGAAATGTTATATGTTTGAAATGTATATTGGAAAATGCTTCATTTAAATGTATTGGAGATATTTACATTGAAATGTATATTGGAAATGTTATATGTTTGAAATGTATATTGGAAAATGCTTCATTTAAATGTATTGGAGATCCTTTAGCACCGGGTCGTGGCTGCACCCGGTGCTAAAGGGTGCCACCCTTTAGCGGGTGAGAAGACTCTAGAGGAGCTCGAAGCCTGTCAAAGCAGACACAAAGAGGCAAATGGCCGAGTGGAGGAGAAAACCTGAGCCGGAGCCGAAGCTTGATCCCACCGTCGTCAAGTCATTCCTCGGTAATTTGAGCAAGGGTCAACAGAAGGAAGTAATAGTAACAGACTATGACCGCTCATTACTGAAATAAATGTTGAAGGGGCCGCCAATGTCCAGGGCGACAATGTTGCAAGGGCCGAAACTATTGAAGGAGCCGGTAGCGCGCCCTCGTCTAGTCAGGTGTGTATATAGATAACATAAATTTGTACTGTACATGTCAATTATGTATACCATCTCTATATCATCTCGTATATATGTAATTTGTGTAGGCCGTCTCTGCTTTTACAAGTCGAGCTAAAAAATCAAAACGATCGACCACGAAGAAGCTGAAGGATGTCAAGTTTCACATCACTCGCGTGGAGGATGACGGGGAGCCAGTTGAGCCCCCAAAAATGGCCAAGAAATTTGTATCTCAGTGTGGGGTAATTGTATGGGACAATGTGCCCATTAGTATCAGAAAATGGAAGTCCACGGACCCCACTGAGGAGTACGTGCTCCCCGATACAGAGAAAGAGATGCTATGGACGGAATTAAAGGAAATATTCGACTGGCCTAGCACTAATGAAGCAGAACTGAGGGATTGGACAATGAAGAAGATGGCAGTTCTGTTTCAGGATTTTAAGAAGAAGTTGTACTCGGATTGGCTCAAAACCGGAGAGGCCCCGGATCTTGAGAAGTATAAGAAGATCAATGATCAGGAGTGGGAAGCATTCCTTGAGTATAAAACCTCCGAAGAGGGTGCAACGGCTAGCGCTAGAAACGCTGGAAACGCCGCAAATAAGAAGTACTCTCATAAGATGGGTTCGGGAGGTTACAAGGCAAGCATCGCTAAATGGGAGAAGATGGAAGAAGATCTATATGCTAGAGGCATCACTCCAGCGACACATGACTGGCCCACAAGGACCAAGCATTGGTACTATGGTCATGGAGGCACCCTAAGCCCAATCGACGGCTCCTTAGTTTTTCCCGAGGACTTGCGAGAACTAGCTCAGCGTCTCCTCGATATCATCAGGGCATCTGATAGGGGAGAATTTGTTGCCGATAGAGACAGAGATGAGCTAACCTATGCCTTAGGGAACAAGGAGCATCCGTTATATGTTTGAAATGTATATTGGAAAATGCTTCATTTAAATGTATTGGAGATATTTACATTGAAATGTATATTGGAAATGTTATATGTTTGAAATGTATATTGGAAAATGCTTCATTTAAATGTATTGGAGATATTTACATTGAAATGTATATTGGAAATGTTATATGTTTGAAATGTATATTGGAAAATGCTTCATTTAAATGTATTGGAGATATTTACATTGAAATGTATATTGGAAATGTTATATGTTTGAAATGTATATTGGAAAATGCTTCATTTAAATGTATTGGAGATATTTACATTGAAATGTATATTGGAAATGTTATATGTTTGAAATGTATATTGGAAAATGCTTCATTTAAATGTATTGGAGATATTTACATTGAAATGTATATTGGAAATGTTATATGTTTGAAATGTATATTGGAAAATGCTTCATTTAAATGTATTGGAGATATTTACATTGAAATGTATATTGGAAATGTTATATGTTTGAAATGTATATTGGAAAATGCTTCATTTAAATGTATTGGAGATATTTACATTGAAATGTATATTGGAAATGTTATATGTTTGAAATGTATATTGGAAAATGCTTCATTTAAATGTATTGGAGATATTTACATTGAAATGTATATTGGAAATGTTATATGTTTGAAATGTATATTGGAAAATGCTTCATTTAAATGTATTGGAGATATTTACATTGAAATGTATATTGGAAATGTTATATGTTTGAAATGTATATTGGAAAATGCTTCATTTAAATGTATTGGAGATATTTACATTGAAATGTATATTGGAAATGTTATATGTTTGAAATGTATATTGGAAAATGCTTCATTTAAATGTATTGGAGATATTTACATTGAAATGTATATTGGAAATGTTATATGTTTGAAATGTATATTGGAAAATGCTTCATTTAAATGTATTGGAGATATTTACATTGAAATGTATATTGGAAATGTTATATGTTTGAAATGTATATTGGAAAATGCTTCATTTAAATGTATTGGAGATATTTACATTGAAATGTATATTGGAAATGTTATATGTTTGAAATGTATATTGGAAATATGGACGTGGATTTGATCACCTGTTGGACACTTTAAGTACTTTGTTGTTGTTTACAATTCACAGTTTGAAAACAATAAATCCAATCTATGCTGACGCGGGCTTTATTTATTGCTTAACATATGCAGAATGGAGATTCAAAAATGTCGGAGAGACTCAATATATGACGTTGGTTTCGTGGATCCTCGAAGGATAAGTGAAGTGATGATACTGCACAATCCTGAGGAAACATATGGAAACCTATACAAGTATATTGACAAACAACATTATTGCGAGTCCATACTAATATCGTACAATATCGAGTGAGTACATACACACGCTTCTAAGACCATTTAGAGATACAAAGATATGAGCCCCTCGAGTCGGCCGAATACGCATTAGAATACACGTATTAGAATATATACGTATATATAAACGTGCATGTATGGCTACTGAAAAAAGCAAAAAAAAACCCTGGGGCCTTTAGCACCGGGTGTAGACAGCAACCGGTGCTAAAGGCGCTGCGGGGGCAGGCCCTTTAGCACCGGTTGCTGGCTGCAACCGGTGCTAAAGGTACCCTTTAGCACCGTTATTGAACCCGGTGCTAAAGGGGTGCCCCTTTAGCCTCGGATTAGTGGCACAGGGTGGGAAACCCGGTGCTAAAGGCCTTTTCCACCCGGTGCAGATGTTGATCATTCTGGTAGTGGATAATATTTGAAGATCCCGCAATGCTTTTGTCTTCTTTTTCTACGAAACATCAATACAAATATAGACTATCATACGCACACAGTCTCATTTCTAATTAAAAATATACGAACGAAATTAAATACTCGTCTTTGAAGTCATTTACACAATTATTAAACCACAGCTACTTTGCGCCATGCGGCTGCAGACTTGCCGCATTCGCTCTCCAACAGCAAAAAGACCATTGAGTAGTAATCGATTCGGCATTTCGACCAACATCATCATCGAGAAGGAATTCAGCTGCCTCTGCATGTGCTGCGCACGTACATCAGGTAGATGTCAGAACATGAGATCCATGAAAAGGAAAGGCATGCATGGATGCAGACGGCCGGTCATCGTGTGTATCGGCTGTGTTTAGTTCCCAAAAAGTTCCCAAAATTCTCTCTCCAAACTTCATTATTCACCTATCACATCAAATCTCTCTCCTAACGCATGGAGCACTAAACGTGGGTAAATAAAAAAACTAAGTACATGGTTTTGATGTACACGACGAGACGAATCTTTTGAGCCTAGTTTGGTCATGGTAGGACAACAATTACCACAAACAAACGAAAAGTGCTACAGTGCGCTACAGTGTCTGATGTGACTTTTCGGCCAAATTTTTCCACCCTATTTTTGAAACTAAACACAATGCTTCTGACAAACGGACGTGGTAGTAGTTAGGCCATAGGCGACCCTAGCTGACTTCCAAGAGTGGTGTCGTCATCGTTGACGTAGGTGCGCCCGGCCGCATATAGGCCTTGTATGTTAGAATTGGGAGGGTGAATTTGGGAGTATGGTGTCACTTCGTAATCATTGCACCACTGTAGCATTTCGTTTGTATTTGTAAAAAATTGTCCAAAAATTGATTAATTAGGCTCAAAATGTTCGTCCCGCAGAGCACAACAAAACTGTGTAATTAGTTTTTAATTTCATCTAATTTGTGGGATAGCGAGTGGGGAGGGACGTACATGTGTGTTGAATAACGAATAGTACCAGATTTGGATGAAACAGGAACGAGCTCTGCTGCTAATAATGAACAAGGGCCATATATGGCTGTGTTTAGTTCCCCATCCCATCACCAAAATTCCCAAAATTCTCTCTCCAAACATCACTATCCACCTATCACATCAAATCTCTCTCCTTATGCATGGAACACTAAACGTGGGTAATAAAAAAACTAATTGCATGGTTTTGATGTACACGACGAGACGAATCTTTTGAGCCTAGTTAGGTCATGATAGGACAATGTTTACCACAAACAAACGAAATGTGCTACAGTACGCTACAGTGTCCGATGTGACATTTTTTCCAAACTTTCTCCTACACTTTTTGGAACTAAACACAGCCTATATAGGCCTTGTTTAGATGCAAAAAGTTCCTCCCAAATTCATTATGCAAAAAGAAGATTCTCCATCACATTAAAATGTCATAACATTCATGGAGTACTAAATGTAGATGAAATCAAAAACTAATTATACAGTTTTATTGTACTCCGCAAAACGAACATTTTGAGCCTAATTAATCAATTTTTGGACAATTTTTCATACATACAAACGAAATGCTACAGTAGCGCAATGATTACGAAGTGACATCTTACTCCCAAATTCAACCTACCAAATTCAAGGCCATAGACTGTTGTCTGCATTGCGTTTGTCAATTGTCAACGTCATGCTCATCATGCCTCCTCGATGATCTCGAGTCTCGACCATGTAGGAGAATAGGCATAGCGAATTAGCGAGGCTGCTGCTTCGTTTGATCACGTAGATTTTCAGGATCTCATCGTGAATCCTTCAATTAGGCTGGGCCAATTAGGAAAGAGCAGGCCCATTATTATGGGCCCGGTTATGCTGTACACGTGTGCACGAGGTAGGCGTACATTTGGACTTTGGTGGACAGGTTGGGCCTACAGCAGGCCGGGCTGGAACAGGACAGGACACACGGGCCCACATGTCTGTGCCGGTCCAGCACGGACATGGGAAAAAGTCTATATTGCCCCCCTCAAATATCTTGAAAGACTGACTTTACTCCCCTAACTATGAAACCAGATAACTAGCCTCCCCAAACTCACTAAACCGGGTTAATTTTCCTCCCAACCTGGTTTTGACCCCGGTCTTGTCCAAGATGGTGCTAGGTCGAATCTGCCATGCTTGATCTTGCTTAGCGCACAGTAAGGTAACAGTCCAACATTGCCGTCCTGGACTCCATCCTCTGTTTTATCTTCTTCCGCTCTGCCGTTGCCGGATGCACTCAACCTACTGTTGCATCAATCCTCGACGAGCTCTCCTTTGGCTTCGGTTGCCACTGTCTGCCTCCGCGGGGGTTGGCCATGGCTGCGTGTGCGCTCTCGTTGTCTATTTAGGGCCAACCCGTCGACTGCGTCAAGCTCCCGAGGATGGCGATTCCCGGTCGTGGGTCTCCAATGGTGACGTACTCGTGTGCCCACATTGTAAGAAACAAGAAATTTGATATTCGGCTCACAACAATCTAAATCTGAATTTATGCATCACACACACAGTCATTGAATTCTGTGTTCTAATAGGCATGAACTACTAAGATATGTCTGTAGTACGGGAATGCTGCTACCGAAGCTAGAGAGGGCGATGAGAATGTAGCTATTGGTGTTAGGTCTAGCGGTACAAGAAGAGGGCCGGCAAGTTTGGTTACAGAAAGAGGATTGCCTTGCCTTGCTTTGATAGGCAAGCATTGCCTTGCTTTTGGCGGAGAGCCATTTTGGCTCGCCAGCTTCAGAGAGCAAAAAGCTTGCTCGCATAGTCCCCAAGACAAGCAGCAAGAGAACCAAACCAGTCTTTTGCTTGTTGTCTGTGTAGGCAAGGCGAGGAGAGGCTTACCCGCGGAACCAAACGTGCCCGAAGATGCTAGTCACTAGCCATAGATTATTGCCATGCTTGGCGGTGGAGGGAGAAAAGAAAGATATAAGTTATATGGAAAAAATATTTTTTCCCTCAAAATATAAAAGAGCATGTTGTCCAAGTGTGCGTGTTTTACGGCTATGACCCACTACCACATGTAAAAAGAGGAAAAAAGATGTGTCAAAACCATTGCCACGTCAAGCCATATACGCTCGAAACTAGGATCAAAACCAGGTTGTGAGGAAAAATAACTCGGTCTTGTGAGTTTAGGGACCTAAGATATCTGGTTTCACAGTTGACGGATGAAAAAAAAACTTTCGTGATACTTGAGGGAGCCAATGTGGACTTTTCCTTTTACAAGCTCTGTCGGATTCTCCCTGTCGGACGGGTCTTCGGGACTCATCAGGCCTTTCGAAGGTGCAAGTCGAGAAGTCAATTATTCTTAGTCTATCCGCACTTGTCATGCTTCAAACACATCCTTAGGAATATTCTGTTCTAATCATCAAGATTTTACAGTACAGCTTCAGTTTCTCCGCACTCGTTATATTCTATTTGCATCCCTCTATACCAATTGCAGTTTGTGCTCGCCTCGGCGGGCGTGCCGCTCGCGTTAGCGTGCCCGGCTGCAGGCATTTCTAGGCTTGCGTATACGCTACAGCCTGTTGCGTTCGGCCTCCCAGTGCACCACTGCAAACAGCCTTAGTCCTGGTTGCAAATCTAGAACTAAAAAGTTCTTTAAACCCTGGACAGATGCCAAGTTCTCTACTAGTTTGCGTTGTAATAAACGATTCCACAGGCATGCGATCATTTCGAGACGTGGTAGACTGGTAGCGGACTAGCTAGCAGTAGTATCACGAACAAGAGATGATTTATGTGTCGACGCAAGAACGTCATGAACTGAAGAACTGCCTCTTCGTAAGGTTGATTCAGGGAGAAGCATAGTTATTGTTATTAGGACCGGACCGATCATCGAACCGGTGAGGTCTTCGGTTCAATGGTTCACTGATTCAACCGTTGGAAACTGGTTGAACCGGCGGTTCGATAACTTTGGACCGGAGAAGTGAACCGGCCAAATCTTTTCTGAACCGGTCTAATATATAGGTCTAATATAACTACGCTAGCAAATATTCCAAGTCCAACTGTTCAACTAATTTAGGTGCATATACATCATTCGGAAGGTACATATTTAACCACGGCATGGAACTGAGATTCACCTAGGATTTGTTGCTCCATAATCTTTTCAGTAGCAAATGATGAGTTCAGTTGCAATTTCAATCACAAGCATTTAATTTATAGTTCATCTTATATTCTCATGTACTTGGATCACAATTAACTGATCGAAAGGAAAATGCATTTACATTTGCAGTTCTGCTTCCCGTATAGCAAATTGCTAGCAGCTACCAAACGCCGATTCCCAAGAACAAGGAGACCGGGAGTTGGGACAAGGACGGAAAGCTACCGGACAAGAAAGAAAACAAGGACTGAAGCTCAGCGGGGCATGCTCCGCCTGCCGCGCCATTCGTTGCATCTGAGATCTGACAGAGCTCCTAGCCACAGTCTGCCAGCGCCAGACAACAAGGAAACCCGAGATATCTCCCAGCGGCAAAAGCCGAACATACACCGCCGCGCGCCGCTCGCAGCTGGCGCAAGCAGCAGCCCGCCGCCCTGCTCGCAAATCGGGAGGCGCCGCCGACCGGCCGCCGGCGTCCGCCATGCGAATGTGTGAGCTTGTGGAGAGCGACGCTTTCCCTCGTGGGATACACTTGGGCTGGGCCTTTTGGTTGGGCCGACGTGGGAGTAAGAAGAGTCAGCATATTCAAGACACGGGACAAAAGCCTTCCGGTTCGCAAATAACCGTCCGGTTCGCCAGTTCTAGGAAAAACCGGCCGGTTCAAGCGGTTTTCACTGGTCCGATTGCAGGGACGGTCTCTTAAGCGAACCGAACCGTTGGAGACTTTGGTTCGGTCTTTTACTGGTCGGACCGCCGGTCCGGGCTGGTCCTAATAACTATGTAGAAGTAGCATAGCATGAGTGCATGACAAGCACAAGAGCAACTCCAGCAGGGGCCTCTATATAGGCCTCTACTTTAAAATTTAGAGGCTTGAAGCAAAAATACAACTCCAGCAGGGCCTTCAAATGGACCTGCATTTTGCATAGGCCTCCAAATCTCCCCACCAAGCCTCCATTTATAGAGGCCCTCCAATTCCCCCTCCAACCGTGGATCCCACCAGATATTTCCCATCCAATCGGCTGACAGGTGGGCCCATGTAGAAATAGAGGCCCGAATTCATATGCCCACTGGAGTTGAGTATTTATTTTAGGCATCTATTTTTTAGAGACGGGCCTACAAATAAGTTTTAGAGACCTCAATTTGAAGAACTCCGCTGAAGTTGCTCTAAGACACGCGAGAAGGAAAGCATGTGTTGTAGCCAATGTGCATGCAAAGATGCAGGCGGGCTGTTCTGTACTTTTTTTATAGAAAAAGTCCATTTTACTCTCTCCACCAATTTCCTTTGTCCATTCCACCCCTAATCAGAATATTGGCTTACTTTAATCCCTCATCCTAATAACAATGATCAAATTAGCCCCTCTAATCAATATTTATCCCCATATTTGCTGACGTAGCATCATTTTTATCGGCCGGAGCTCTGATTCGATACTAGACGTGGAGTACATGTCATCGAGCCGAGCCGAACCAATCCACGATGTGCAAGCTGGCCTTCCCTCACACAAGTCAAGCTGCAGCGCGAGGCGCTAAGCCGAGCGGCGCACACTTCCCTTGCACAAGCCAAGCTGCAGCGCTGCGCCAGGCAAGCAACTCCCTTGAATCCCCTCCCTCTGCTCTTTTCTTTCTTCCACCGCAAGAAGCTAGCTGCCGCAAGCCTCCTCCCTGTCTGCTCCCGCGATTCCCAAATCCAAGCAAACATCAAGCACGCAAGCAATGACCATCCCTCCCTCTGATTTTCTTTCACGAACAATCAAACAAGTAGCTCTCCTCTCTGATCCTCTTTGCAGCATCTGCAAGAGCAAGCCACGCCTCCATCTCTCTTTCCAATCTCAACTACATCCCTGCTGCTGCTCAGCCGCACAACTCCAGACCACAAGCAGCAGCCACGCATCAAAATCTAGTTCCCAAAATCCGAGCAAGCAAATCTACTTGCTCCTCCCTCCAATTTATTGCACGTCTACTCGCAAAAAAAAAAAAATTATTGCACTTCTGCTGCTCACTCTCCCTGATCTCTCTTCATCAACGCCAGTAGCAAGTAGCAGCCTTTCTCTCTGCTTCTGTCGTCCACCGAACAAACAAGCTGCAGGGGTTATGGCGCCCAACCTCCATCTCAGAGGGGGGAGGCAAAGGAGCACGTGGAGAGTGGGGACGCGCCAACGAGCATATATTGTGTACAAGTTCCAATACCAGTGCTGAGTCGAGACTTAAGACATATATTGTGTACAAGTTCCACCACGGTTAATCTTACCACTAAACATTATTAGTTTAGTCCTTTTTATTTATTTGACGTCGGTGATTGGAAACTTAAGCCAATTAACACTTAAGTTGTATGCAGCGTCATTTAAATGAAAGCGGTGATAGTTTAGTGTTTTGGTCAAACACAGGATGCTTGGCTGCTTCAAGTCCCTTACCATGATAATGTTTGTTGAAATTGGAAGATACATCTGATGCCTATATTAGGTTGTGATTTTTAACATTTTGAAAAATCACTATATAGGTCGTTTGTTTAATTTCTAGAGCTGACCTTGATTTGATTATTCAACTTTTTCCAGGTGTTAAAAATGGCATATGCACGGCGGAGCAGGTTTTGTGTGATGCCATTAGACTTGATGTAGTTCTCGAGGTGAAGAAATATCTTTGGCTATCCCAGTATCCCATGACTAATTTTCATGAACTGGTTGACCGTGTTTTTTGTGAATAAATAGCTGGTTTATGGTCTCTGCACATCAAATAATTAAGCAGGTAGGAGAGTCATGTCATGAAATCTAGAAGTGATTCTCATGATAAAAAATGGCAAGTGTATCTAAATGACCAGCTTTCTATTGAATTGAGCACTTTTTTCTTAGACTCTTTTAAAACACTTGTCTGTGGCATATGCATACATACTAGCTTTGAGTATGTTAGGGAACGAGTTGTGTCGAAGGACGGATATATGTACATGTGTAGGTTTTGAACTTTTCATGTGCATTGATATCAAAATTTGTTTTGTTTTGTTCCGATATCAAAATTTGTTTTGTTTTGTTCAGGCATATGCCCCTAAATGTCAACAAAGATATATTTATAATTTGTATCTATTTTTTTTAGAAGGACCAATATAAATTAAAAGTTACAATACTCCACTATATTAAGTCATGTTTTTTTGTTGAACTATTTAATCTTTTTGATGCTAAATTTTTGTTTATGGATCTAAATTTTTATTTGCTGCTTCTTTTAAAATGTGCCTGTAGCACGTGCCTCTCTACTAGTTATTGGTAATATTTATTGGGCACTCTTGAAAATGCTCTTAGGCCAAATGGGATTGACCAGCCAATCAAAATGGTAACGATCTTATTAGTATACATGCTCTTGTCACCTTGATAAGAATACTGACAACGAGCTGAGATAAAAGTGGGGTGGAATGGATTAAAAGTGGATAGATCCCCAAACCAAAGCCATAATGGCCAGTGTAACAAATTAAAATGAATAATATGGTCAGTAATATTTTTTAGAGCCACTAAGAGCAACTCTAATGGGGTGACTAAAAATGGACCTCTATATTCCAGTGTGAGGGCCAGTTTTAAAAATTTAGAGGGTCAAATATGAGGTGTCCTCCAGCCTAACTGAGCAAACAGGGTCCCTATCCATCTGACAAGTGGGCCCCTTCTCTCTCCCATATCTCTCCCGACGGCCGACGTGCTCCCGTCTCTTGCAGCCGCCCTGACGCCCCCGCGCCGCCGGCCAGATGCCAGCGCCAGAGCGTGCCGCCGCCACCACGCATGTCGCCGCGGCCCACCACCATGCCGCC
>OAMR01000321.1:300260-316437 GCA_900205405.1 Echinochloa crus-galli | reverse complement strand
GGCGCGGTGATGGCGCGGGGGCAGACCGCGCGCGCGTACGCACGCCTGGCGAAGCGAACGGCGGCGGCACGCGCTACAGGAGGCGCGGCGGCTCACCGTCGCTGTTCTGGAGCTGCGTCGCCCCCCATCCACCTTCGGTCCTCGGCGGAGAAGGCGGCCGGCGGCATGGTCATCACGTGGGGAAGCTTCTCCGGCCACTAGTCGACGACAAAAACTGGCATTGGACCTTCAGCTCGATGAGGGGAGAAGAGAGAGAGGGATAGGAGAGAGAGGATAGAGGGTCCTAGATTTGTGGGCTTTGATCCAAAATTTGGTGGGTTACTATTTTTAGTCACCTTGATAGTCACCTCATTAGAGGATGATTTTTGTCCAGGTGACTAAAACGCCACATACGGGCCTGGATAGTCACTGGGCTAGAGATATTCTCTAATTTTTAGTGTTACTAGTTCATCAACCCGTGCTCCTGCACGGTTAGAAAATCAAGATCCATAGCTATCAATCAAACCTTCATACCTTTTTTCCTCTCATTTTGAAATATCCTAACACGAAAACATATGTATTTATCTTATTAGGTTATGAATTTATGATAGACTTTAGTTAGTAGTTAATATATACATTTTTTTATCCACATTTACATTTCCTTTTCCACTTTCCATTGCAACTCTGTATGTGTTTGACAAATGGTTAATTGAACCTTCTAATCTACTCCCTCCGGTTTAGTAAAAGAAGTCGTTTTGGACAAGGTTTGAGTTAAACATTGGGAATATAAATCATGAATAATATTTAAGTCGTTGAGTTTGAAAATATGAAAATTATATAAATAGATTGGTCTTGAAAAGTACTTTCATAAAAGTATACATATGGAACTTTTTAAGAAATATTTTTATACAAAAGAGAAGTCAAAGTTGTGCTTTGGTGACCGTGTAGCTGTCCTAAACGACTTCTTTTACCAAACCGGAGGGAGTATGTGTTTAACTTCTCACCACTTCTCACACATAACTACATGGTCTATATAGTAACACAAACAACGTGCATGTATAACATACTTTTTTCATATTAGCAATGGCAGGGAGTAGTAATTTGAATAAATATATCGGTATATTTTGGATACATTGTTTTATAGTGACATAAGTAATTTGATGCAAAATTGGGGGTCCACCCGTGCATCTGCACAGGATATAATTTAATAAGACAGGTGAATATATAGTAGAAGTCCACGAAAATAATTGTTTATATTTCAAGATATAGGATTCAAATTACGTGCACTAATATTTTTATTTTAAGTTCACTTTGTGTAGAGTGAGAACTGAATTTTTCTCACATAATATTAGGCCTTTCTCACATCAAAAAGAGCATTCCACTGATTTATTCCCTCCATTTGAATTCTCCTGGACTTGCATTGTATACTTAAACCGTAAGTCTGGACACTCAGATATGAAAAGGCACCCCCTCCTTATCACACGCAATACTTGTTCTTAGTATTTTCAAGCATGTCGCCGGTAATGTTTCGTCTTTATTCTTAATATGCCTATGCATATCCACATGCTTTCTTGCATGAAATTTTTTAGAGATGCAGGATCCTAAACATAATGTTACAATCCTATATTAACATTAATTATGGTCATAGATAACAAATTATGTCATATTCATTTAGATCTTACCGTGTCAGTGCTCGGAATTGCCTTTCTTTTGTTAGACGATAATTTTAATACTTTAGATGCAACATCTGCAGGCCTTGTGACCTTAATCTGATGCCCAACATCAGCATCGACCATATTTATTGACAACGTGAATTGGCTGATGCTAAGACATGCAAGTTCCATAGGGATATATAACAAGTAGCTCTGATGCCTCCGTATGGAGCTCCTTATTGGAGCACCACATCATTATGGCATTGTACTTGACAAAGCCCCTCTATAGCTTCTCTAGGAACACTATGGCCCTTTTTAGATCCCAAATTCAACTCCCAAATTTACTATATAAAAAGAAGATTCCCCGTCACATCAAAATGTCATATTATGCATGGAGTACTAAATGTAGATGAAATCAAAAACTAATTGCACAGTTTTGTTGTACTCCGCGAGACGAACATTTTAAGCCTAATTAATCAATTTTTGGACAATTTTTCATACATACAAATGAAATGCTACGGTGTCGCAATGATTACGAGGTGACACTATACTCCCAAATTTCCCTCCCAAATTTGGGATCTAAACAAGGCCTATTTGTCCAGGAGTAATGACATCTTATCTGCGTAGGCTGCCGAGTAGACCTTTAGTATCTGACGGGAACATGTTTGGATATATATGTGATTAATTATGTTCCTTACTTAAAGCTTACATGCTTCGTCAGTAAGGTTTTTTTTTACAAAGCTTCGGCAGAAAGTTGATTACTTAGGATGCTGCGAGACACCGTGGCTTTTTTCGATGTGTGCAGCCAATGAGATTTAATGTTTTTTCTCTATAATGGTAAATGTGGATAATTTTGCAGAAACTATAGAGGGTTATTTTGGCCTATTTTTCATAATGGCATAGGTGGGTAATTTTTTAAACAAAATAGATCTGATGGTTGTGATTATTTGATTATACCGATTAATGGCCGAATGTTTCTGATTATTGTGAGAATTTCTTGTATTTATCTATTTTTCTAGCGTATTTGATGAGAATTAACGTGGAGGGCACAAAAGAGCCTCCAATTAGAACCTCCAATTAGTAATAGTAAGATAAGATTGGGGGCTCTTCTATTGGTTGGTGACTTGGTTGGGGAGTGGGATTGTGTTTGGATAGAATGGAGAGAGCGCTAACAGCCGAGGGGGTTCCAATATGTGTGGCCAGCAGGTGCACGTGCGACCAAAGCGTCCGATATTTTGGTGGCCGTCGAGAGCGGCGCTTCTCCTGTGCCGTGCCGTGCCAAGCGTCGCGTCGTCGAGTGGATAAGCAAGCCATAACAGCCGCCGATCGATGTCTCCTCTCCAGCTGCTGCTGCTCCCTCTCCTCCTCCTCGCCGCCGCGGCAGCTCCAGCTGCCGGGGGGGCTCCGCCGGTGGCGACGCCGTGGCCGGAGCAGTACCGCGCGGTGATCGTGACGAACCTGACGGAGAGCGGGGGCCGGCTGCGGCAGATCGAGATCTACTACGACTGGCCGCGGAGGCGCGCGCTGAACTTCGTGCGGGACCAGCTCTCCGACGACCCGCTGGTGGACATCCAGTGGGCCAACGGCAGCGCCTTCCTGTTCGACTACCACGGCTCCTGCCAGGTCTCCCACTACGCCGTCGGCCTCCTCCCGCCCGACTGGGCCTCCCGCGCCGCCTACCTCGGCCGCGAGCTCGTCGACGGCTTCGACTGCCACGTCTGGGCCTCCGACATCGACTTCACCCGCTACGACGAGGACGTCGCCACCGGCCGCCCCGTCAGCTGGTTCGCCGTCGAGGGTGCGTTCGTTGCTTCTTGATTTTGGTTGGAACTCCAAATTAATTCCCTCCCTCTGCTTGATCGAGCTTGATTTATGTAGCAGCTAGCAGAGTGAATGAGTACTGATGGTGATGTTTGATTTTGGCAGGGACGACGCGGCGGCATGTGCTGAGCTTCGAGCCGGGGGTAGTGGTGCAGGACGACTCCAAGTACCAAGCGCCGGCGTACTGCTTCAATGGAAGCAACGCCCACGCCCCTGCTCAGTGAGCTCTGTTGTTACTACTGTTGTAACCTTACTAAAATGCTACTGCTCCTATTATGTATGTTGGCATCACTAAATTGCACAAGGGTAGATTCGCAAACTCAGGTAAGTCGACCTTTTTAGATTAAGGATTATCCGGCCTCCGCCACTCTAGACGAGCGCTTGTAGCCAAAAAAGTGTTACATGCAGTAACTTAGACTGCTACATCGTCTTAACCAGACACAAGTTTAAAGAGAAAATTACACCCAAAGCAAAGACATTCTAAAATGCTAGGCTTGAATTCTTCTCCTGAACCTCCATCCGAAATTCTTGAAGATCTCCATAATGGTGACCTCCAGCTTGCGGCAGTTGGTCTTTAGGTTTGTCCTCTCTTCTTCTTTAGAGAGGATTGCCCAACTCTTTATCCAAAAAGTCCCCCTGAAGATCACCTGTAAAAAAGAGTTAGGAATTGTATTCTTGAACACCACCTCATTTCGACTTAACCAAATAGCCCAACAAAGAGCAGCCACTCCTATAAGAATATGTTTTCTACTCTTTCTAGTCCAGCCATTCAGCCATGCTCCAAACAGATCATTAAAATCTGATGGTGATCGAATTCCAAATGAAATAGACACGGTGTTCCACATGTTTCTTGTCATATGGTAATCAAAAAAGAGGTGTAGTATATTTTCATCATGGTCGCAGAAGCAACACTTTGTGCTTACCTTCCACTTTCTTTTAACTTGATTGTCTTTGGTCAAAACAACCCCCCCTTTTCAAGTACCACATGAAAATTTTAATTTTTTTCTGGTACTTTTATTCTCCAGAACAACTCATTTTTCTGTACCCTTCCTTCTTTCATTATCTCTCTGTACATCGACTGAACAGAGAACTCCCCCTTCTTGCTAGAACACCACACAAAAACATCATTTTGGTTATTCAGCTCGACAGCCATCACACTCTCCACTAGCTGAAGCCACAGGTTTAGTCTAACACCAGTTATCGCCCTTCTAAAAGACACGTTTAAAGGTGTTGTGCTTAGCACATTTGCTACTGTTACATTCTTCCTTCTTGTAATATTGTACAGAGAAGGATATGTAGTCATTAAGGGTTCTCCTCCAACCCATTTATCTTCCCAAAATCTAGTTTGATTTCCATTGTTAACTTTGAAGTAACCTTTGGCTATGAACTCTTCTTTCACCTCCATCAAACCCACCCAAAACTGTGAATCCCTGGGCTTTCTTGTTACTCATGTTAAGGACTTAGTACTCAAATATTTTTTCCTTAAAAGGGTCTGCCACAAGACATCCTCATTTAATAATTTGAACAACCATTTATATAGTAAACTTCTGTTCTGAGCCTCAAGATTAAGAATACCCAAATCTCCTAAACTTTTGGGCTGGCGTAAAATGCTCCACTTTGATAGTCTATATTTCTTTTTATGATCATCACATTGCCAAAAAAAATCTAGACCTATAGTAGTCTAATCTCTTAAATACACCTTTAGTTATTTTAAAGAAAGACATCATAAACATAGGTAGACTTGATAGCACCGAATTTATTAAGACTAACCTTCCCTCAACCGACATAAGCTTGCCCTTCTAACTACTCAATTTTTTCTGAAATCTCTCCTCCACATGTCCCCAATCCTTATTCCTAATTTTGTGTGTATTCATAGGGATACCCAAATATTTAAATGGAAATGACCCTTCCTTGCAGCCAAAAATCTGCACGAAGTCCCCCACATTATCTTTAGCTTCTCCAAAGCTGAACAACTCACTCTTGTGAAAGTTTATTTTTAAACCTGAGAGCCTTTCAAAAGTACTTAGTACTTGCTTCAGGTTTTTGGCTTGTTCCACATCATTTTCCATAAAAAGAATTGTGTCATCTGCATATTGGAGGATTGATAGCCCCCCATCTATCAGATGTGGGACTAGCCCCCTGAATTGGTTGTTTTCTCTAGCTCTTGATATTAGTATTGCAAGCATGTCTGCTACTATGTTAAGGCCTTGTTTAGTTCCTGAAAAGCAACCCTAAAGTTCACTATGCAAAAAGAAGATTCTCCATCACATCAAAGTACTAAACCTAGATGAAATCAAAAACTAAGTGCACAATTTTGTTGTACTCTGCGAGATGAACATTTTGAGCCTATTTAATCAATTTTTGAACTATTTTTTACACAAATAAACAAAATGCTACAGTGACGCAATGATTACGACGTGACCCCAAACCCCCAATTCACCACCCCCTAATTCACCATCTAAACAAGGCCTAAAAAGCAATAGAGACAGATGATCTCCCTACCTTAGCCCTTTTTTAGTTTGAAAAAAATGTCCAACCTCCTCGTTTACCTTTACTCCAACACACCCTTTACTAACAATATTTTCTATCCAATTACACCATGTATGTGAAAAGCCTTTCATTCGTAGAGCCTGTTGCAAAAAGGGCCAACTAACTTTATCATATGCCTTTTCGAAGTCTGGCTTAAGAATAATGCCACTTTGTTTTTTCCTCCTTAGCTCGTGTATGGTTTCATGTAAAATGACAACCCCCTCCATAATATATCTCCCTGGCAAGAAAGTTGTTTGTGTTGGCTTGAGAATTCTATTTGCCACTGCCGTGAATCTATTTGCCAAGACCTTAGTAAAAATCTTGAAGCTCACATTTAGCATACAAATCGGTCTATATTGCTGGACCATCTTAACCTCTTTTAGTTTTGGTATCAACATTATGATTCCAAAATTTAAACTAAAAATAGGAAGCTGTCCTTTATGGAAGTCTCCAAACATGGCCATTAGGTCATCTTTTATGAGACTCCAAAAGACTTGATAAAACTCGATTGGGAAACCATCAGGCCCCGGAGCTTTATTGTGCTTCATTTGAAAAATTGCCTCTCTAACTTCCTTCTCAGTAAAGGGTTCTGTTAGGATCTCGTTCTCCATAGGAGACACCTGAGAAATATCATCTGTCATCGCCTCATTCAGTGAGAAGGTACTTCCTCTTTGAGGTCCAAATAGACCCTTATAGTAATTGGTAATATATTTCTTTAAATTCTCTTCTCCCTCAATTACTCCATCTTCCTGCTCAAGTCGAAAAATTCTAGTTTTCCTTCGCTTGCCATTAGCTACAATCTGAAAATATTTAGTGTTATTATCCCCTTCTAACAGTTTTGTTGTTTTAGCTCTCTGAGCCCATTTTATTTCTTCCTCTCTAAGCAGTTGGGCCAACCTATCCTTTACACTTTGCTTTAAGTCAATCTCCCTTTGATCTAGTAAAACTGTTTCAGCCTTTACATCTAGCTCCCTTGCTTTCCTCATAAGCTCTTCCTTTTCCTTTCTATATGCTCCTTTCATATTCTTTGCCCATCCCCTTAGGAATTGTCATAATCTTCTGATTTTATTTTGCCAAATTTGCAAAGACGAGGAGCCTCTATTCTCTTTCTTCCACACTCCCGACACTAGGTCAAAGAAATCATCCCTTAGGAGCCAACCTAGTTCAAGCTTGAACATCGGTTGTCCCCTTGATTGCATTTTTCCCCCGGTATCTAACAAGAGGAGTGTATGGTCTGCGATTTCTCGGCTCAATGCATCCACCGTCGCTAAGGGGTATTTTTGTTCCCATTCTATGCTAACTAGCACCCTATCGAGTCTTTCATATGTTGATTTTTTCTAACGAATTAGCCCACGTGTATTTACGCCCCGACATCTCAATTTCCCTCAAATCCAAGCTATCTATAATAGCATTGAACAAAAAGGGCCATTTGCCATCGTATCGCTCATTATTTTTCTCACTCGGATTTCTGATTATGTTAAAATCTCCTCCAAGTAAAATAGGTAGATTCTCTTTGCTACACCTGTGAACTAATTCTGTAAGAAAAACTTCCTTATATTCTGGCCACGCTGCCCCGTAAACAGCCACCAAAATCCATTTAAAGTCATCTTTTCTATTTCTCGTTTGAACTTCACGTAGAAGTCTCCCTCATCTTTGCTCCCTATATCAATATCATCAAGGTTTACTCCCAAAAGAATACCCCCTGACCTCCCATGCGGTTCAGTCCAATGCCAAATAAATTTCTCCCCGCGCAAAAATTATTAAGCGTTGACTGGGAGTAATCTTTCTTTCCTGTTTCCAATAGAGCAACAAAATCTAAGTTCTGTTCCTTAACACTATCGGAAACAAATCTTGTTTTAGCCAAGTCACTAAGACCTCTGCTATTCCAGAATATACCTTTCATTTATACACCTTTTTAATAATTTTGTCTTATGCTACTTTACAAGCCTTTTTCTTACGCGTCTTAGCGCGCGACTTGTGCCTGTTCGATGCAGCCTTGTATTCACTACTTAGGTGATAGCTGTCATCATCAAACACCTCCTCTAACAATTCTCCACATAAATGTTTTACTGCCATACTCTCTATTTCTTCTATACTTTCCTCCTCACTATCACTGTAAATAGAACCGGCCTCAAGAGTACTTAACACTTCATCATTGTGCAAGCTATGATCTATTGTTAACAAACTACCTATCTCTTGCATAAACCCGGATCCCCCAACCTAAAGTTGACACCTATCTGCTGAACATTTACAGTTGCAGTATGTATAGGTAAAGGTAAAGGGACAGAAGAATTGCTCAACATGTTACCTTCCATGTTCTCTAAATTCCTTGCAGCCTCCCTCCTTCCAGCCTTTGCCAAACTAGGACTGCACCCTGTAGGTATCTTCCTAGCTTCCGAAATAGCGGCCTCTTCCCTTCTTTCTTCTCCCTCCCTCTTATTCTCCTTGTTGCCATCTCCTTCATACCTCTCTCCAAAACCTAGTTCTCCCTCGTCTTCTGGGAGTGCCTCATTTTTTGCCCTCTCAAGATTATTCTCTACTGCCATATCAAGAATTTCCTTTGCCTTTATTTTTAAAAACTTGCTTAATTCCTCCTTACTCATTTTCTATACCATCTCTTTGAAACTATCTATGTTCATTTTCTCATTGTCTCTCTTATGCACAGAATCAGCACTACCTTTCAATCTTTTGGCACCCCTAATAAAGCTTGGATCCTCCTCCATAGGATCCTCATTCCCTGCCTCACCATTCTCCTCTATGGCTGCCCCAGTCCATTCAAACTCCGCTTCCTCTCCATTCTCATCCGCAGGCTTGGTGAGGAAAAGAAAAGAGGGTGCCGATCGCTAGCGCATCCAGGGCCCCGGCGCCCAGCTCCGCCCCTACTCTTTCCACTTCAAATTCTAGTTCAAAGTAATGATCCCCCACTACTACATCAAGTTGTGCGGGAATTAACAGTGGGTTGAGGAAAGCTACAAAAATTCTTCCTAAATCACTTCTTCTCGTCATTTCCATGTCCACTTTCTGTGTTGATCCAAGCATGGAACCAACTGCCCATAGCTCAAGGAATTCCCTTAGCTCGGGTCTCATACCATACACCCGTACCCAAACTTTAGGTAGTAAGTACCCCTCTTGCTTCTCCTTCCATATCTCAAAATTCATTCTTGTACCTATGGTAACTCCTCCCTCTTTGACATCAGCCCCACCGAAGGCAATTGCATGCTGCAGCTCCGATTTGGAAGGGAACTGTTTTATAAATGAATCCTCCTCATGCTCCTTCACTTCCCAATTCCACTTTCCTGGATATAGCCTTTGAAGTTGCTTCATCACCTGTTCTTTGTTCAACGACCCACCTTCCACCCTAATCAACGCCATTTTAGATTCCTTTCTTGCTCTAGGCAAAGGAGAGTGCGGAATATGGTAGAACCCCAATCCATACACTGCATAACCCACCACATGCGCCACCGGCCGCGTTTGCTTAAGAATTGGGCACTTGTGATTCATGTGGTCATTGTGAGTGTTGCAAATCACACAATACAACTCCGATGTACACTTGGCATCCATGTGCCCTTTCTTAGTGCACCTTGAGCATCTCAAACCTGGCCTAGAACTCTCTGTCTCCACTTCTCCTTCCCCTCCTGCTTCCTCCATCCTCACATCTTCTTCCCCCTTAGTTTGTTCCTTAAGTGCTGCTGCCATGTCGCCCCTGCTATGTGTATCGAGCCCTCCCTCCTTCTGATTTCCTTCCCTGCCATCCATACCACTTTCCCGCTGCTGCCCATGCTCCTGTTTTTTGTTCCCGTCTCTCACCTGCCGAAAGCTTCCCGGCGGCGCATAGCCATGATGCCCTCTCCATGCTCCGAAACCAGTGCCCATCTGGCCATGGCTGTGGCCTCCTCCTCCTAGTGGAGCACGCTGATTTGGCGCTCTTCTTCCACCTCCTCCTCCAAACCTCTCCTCCCTCATCTCTCCACGACCTCACCCACGCCCAGGGCTTCCCGGTGTGACGCTGCCCCAAGAAAACATCTGTCCCTCGCGGCCACCGCGCACAGCGCCACCAGGGCGCCTACCACCTGCCCTCCACATCTTGCTGTTCTCCCCCTCGCCCTCTCTAGGGTTTAAAGTGGAATGTGAAATGATGTCGAGTTCTTCGTGTGCGACGCTGGGGCGACGACCAGACTGCTTAAACTTTCTCCCGTTGGAGAACAACTGACCCAGGCCTGCAGTACACCGGAATATCAGGTGGGCTCCCATATGGACGTAGCCCACTTTCCCAGCCCACTCCACAGGCCCAACTATCCCCTGCGACGTTTCGGTAATACTACATTTTTTAATCGGCATCTGCATCTGGATCTTGCAGCACCATCGTCGTCTCCCTCCTCTCCGGTGTTCCTTCTGCCTCCGGCATCATCACGCCACCACTGTCCACTGCATCTTTAAAACACTGATGAACATTAGATTTGTTAATCGAACGAAGGTCCTTCACCGTACATCTCCTAGCGACATGCTCGGTGAAACTCTCCTCTTTGGGAGGGGACCTCGCCATGGCCGTGGCCGGAACTCATTTGCTCGCCTCCTTACATCGATGCTCCCTCTGCAATTCTTGGAAGAACCTTCGCCGTAGGCTTCTGTTCTCCAAAGATCAGGTCCAGAAATAATCGACTGCCTTGTGCCCTGACATCTACGCCCTGTAAAGTCCATAGGCGATACCTTCCTTCTCACAGAATCCCCATCTTCCTCCTCATCAGAGCTTAGCTCCTCTGCCAAAAACGGGAGCCACAACCAACCCCTCTAGCCCCGCTTAGAGGGTCAGATGAGATACGTGTGGGAATCCCCCCTTTCATTGACATAAACTGTTCTTGCTCTGTTTCACTCTCGCCTGAATCTGCAAAAAAAAACCATTCCATACCTTGCTGTCGTGCCCGCCGCGCGGCGCTCCTTGCTCACCTGTTGCACGCAGCACGAGCATCAGTCATCTCCGGCGAGCCTTACCTGCCGGAAGCGACGGCCCAGGTGGCCTCTCGGTCGCCTCGCTCCTGGTCGCCTCGCTCTCCCCCTCACTCATCCCCACCCACTGCACGACAAGCTGTTCGTTCGGCACTGCTTGTTCGACAGGTAAGTCGACTTGCAAGGAAAAAACAATAGACAAACCTACTCAGTTGAGTTTTGGTTGGGTTTCCACGGTCTATGGCCACGTAATTCAATCCATGCCATGCCGCGCGTTGTGCTCGTAACCAATCCATGGGAGGCAGTCGACGATCTCAGGCGCCATAAAGCAGAGCAAGATGACAACCAACAGTTCCTTAAAAAGCAAAAAAAATTCTCTCTCCAAACTTCACTATTCACCTAGCACATCAAATCACATCAAATCTCTCTCCTCATGCATAAAATACTAAACCTGGGTAAATAAAAAAAACTAAGTACATGGTTTTAAATGTACACGACGAGATGAATCTTTTTAGCCTAGTTAGGTCATGGTAGGACAACGATTACCACAAACAAACGAAAAATACTATAATGCGCTATAGTGCCCGATGTAACATTTTCACCAAACTTCACGAACTAAACACAGCCAACAGAGCAAGGAAGACACCGAATAAGAGGGATTGGATATTTGGATGGACATTTCAGAGATCGATCAGATTTGGTTTGGATTGACTCATATTTGGATGTTCTCTGAACTGATTTATTCTGGATATGAACTTCCACGGAAGAAGCGAAAATGATTTGCTCCACCTTGCACGCCCTTACTGGTCCTCTCCACTTTGAAGCCCTTCTCCAACTATCCTCTGGTTCTTTCCATGGTTCCTAATTAGAATATACCCATTAGATAGCAATATATTCTCATAATCATATTAAGAATTAAGAAGTACTTAGAAACGAGCTCACCTCTGAATTCAATTGTTGCGGACGGGCCTCCACCGCGCTCGACGCCACCCGCTGACCTGGACCAGAAGCGATGCGTCCTAGACACCGGGGCCACGAATCACATGACAGGATCTCGAGGCGTCTTCTCCGACCTTGGCACCGGCGTTGTTGGTTCAGTGCGCTTCGGCGACGGCTCCATCATCACGATTGAGGGCTGCAGCACCGTGCTATTCTCCTGCAGAATGGGGAGCACCGTACCCTCGTCAACACCTGCTTCATCCCGCGCCTCACCACCAACATCATCTCGTCGCGGCGCAGGATCGTCGAGCGCGGCCTCCCGCCGTGGTCGCCGGCGACTCTGCCAACCGGTGGCCTAGTCGATGGGAAAGTGAATCTGGGAACGGTGTTGGGTGGGGAAAAGGAAGGACTTAAAAGACGAGAGCCGAGAGGGAACAGGAAGGGCTGCGTCGCTTTGAAAAGAAAAACGGTATAAATGAAAAGCGAAGGCTTCAGGGAAAGCGAGAACGTGGGGGACACTTCCTTTTCTCTATGGATGGATCGACCGGAAGGAAAGGAGCGCAGATTCCAGCATTGCGTTTCCTTCCTCGCTAAGCACTAAGCCTAATAAATAGACGAAGCAGTGGAGTGCCACCAGTATGGGAAGCAGTGGACGCCGCTGGTTGCTCGTGTTCTCCGCCTCCGTCCCTACCCAGTTTTCCTCGTAGAAGCCTGTTCATCTTTCCCTGGTAAGTGTCAAGGAAAGGAAGCATTATTATTACTTTTATTTACAAAGTGGGAGTTTTGAATCAGGTCTGTTATTTGCTCTAGGCAACAGAATCCGAATCTTGCCCGGCCCGGATAAAATTCGGAAACCCTAGCACATACGACACTTTCATGCGGATTTCGTTTGTTTTGTTTGTCGTCAGTAATTTTTTTTGCATGACAAAACTGGGAGCAAAGTTCATTTTGTGCGGAGATTGAATGGGAACCGCAACCGCAAGGCATGGTAGTTAATTCAATCTCAGAATTTTTTTACTCCTAGCTTGTTTGTTGGGTCAGACTAGCTCTGCTTGTTTGTTGGGTCAAACCGAAACTTAAGTTTACTCCTTGTTTGTTGGATTAGACCAGATCTACTTGGATTTTTGGACACCCCAGATCTGACTCGAGTCTCGAATGGATCAGAAAAGAGCACCTCTCTTGTTTTTATTTTTCTCCCCTGTCCTTAATTTGCTTTTGCTCTTGTTCTGGCTTGCATCTTAATTTAATTTAATCCCACCGGGCAAGGTTGAGCGACGTGTTACTGCTAGGAAGTCGGTCGGTCTAGCTAATTACTTAATAATTTGTTTCTGCCTTGAGACATGAGACATGTATCTTTATGGATTTTCTGTGCTTCTGTCTATGTTTACAGAAACAGATCAGGAAATGTATGTGAAACTATTGGGATTCAACACTTGCAAATTTAATTGCTGCACATGTGTTCCTTTTCATGTCAAACCGGCATACCACACTGTCATAAAGTTGTGGTATGCCAACAAAAAAGAATCCAAAAATGGAGAATATTTTGATTGGGTACAGTCTAGTTGGTGCTTTAGCGACTAGACTCGTTTTAATGATTTAAAAACATTGCTCAAGTGACAATCAAACGACGATATAACTGTTGACGATTAAAATTGGCACGGCTGTACAAACTGATCGGACCGGTATGCACAAACCGGTCAGACCGGTTTAGGAAACATTGTCAAAATGTAAATTGGACTTCACCATTGCTTAGCTCTCATCAAGACGATCAAAATGCATATGTAGAACACTTAATTTGGACTTCGGATGAGAGAGTTATGGCTTCGGGAAGATCTGCGCTGGGGCAAACCGGTCAGACCGGTTTCCCAATCCGATCCGACTGGTTCTAGGGCTGTAATTCGAGTAGGTTTAGGATTTTGAGTTTTGTCCCATATTGTAACCGGCTCATGAGGGGTAAGACTTCCTCGGCCTATAAATATAAAGGCTAAAAGGATTTTGATATCATCCAATCGATCAAAAACATTTATCTATCTATTGTTTTCTATTACTTTTTATCTCCACACATTTATCTAGCTCTTCTAATCCTCTTCTCTCGTCTCGACGACATTTGAGGACGTTCTAAGTGGCCTGCCGACCCTAGAACAACTATAGACTCTCAAGCTTCGATGGGGTCCCTCCCGAGCTCGAGATTTTAGGTTTTCACCGTCACCCTGCCAAAAGAGTTGCTCAGAGCAGCGGCGAGTTTGTTGGCGCGATTCCGTGTCAACAATACCTTACCCTAAAAGTGTAATCAAGTGACATTTTGCAAGTTAAGAAAGCTAGGATGATAGCAAATTGATAGTTTATACCATTTTAAGCAATTTAAATGAACACCTTATATTAACTTGAAAGTTAATCTCCACTGGGAAGACCCACAAACTCAATCTCACATTTGTATTGAAAATATGAACCTAGTCATTGATTATGACTATTGTTGTTAAATATGTAGTTGTACCTTAATTTTCCTCTATGATAGTTATTGAGTTCCTAGTTATATCATAATAATAATGCTTATCACGCTTAATTGTTTTAGGGTGATTGACTTATCCTTACTCCTTCCGTCCCAAAATAAATATTCATCTAGAAAATTTCAGCCAAACTACTACTCATCACAAATGACCATGTTGCTCCTAGTTACTCATGCTTTCTAAATAAATACATATGCATTGGAACTTGAAAATAGCATAAACTAACGATTTAATTGGCTCAATGAGCTTCTCTATACACCTTTTTATTAATGCGATGGTTGGGCTCAATGAGCTTCTCTATACACCTTTATTAATGTGGTGGTTGGTTTAATAAGATGCGTGCATCCTATGACATAAAAGAACACTATTTATAGTACAAAATTTGAATGCTATTTATTTTGGGACCGAGAGAGTATCTATAATAACTATATTTTTGGTACCCACTAACAACCCACCCAGCAATTCTCTGAACTCTCAGAGAGCCACGTCATGCTCCACCGTCCTGCCCCGCGTTGCTTCCACCGCGCATTGAATCCCCCGACGCTCCTCGCCTGCCCACCACGGCCCCCTCGCCTCCCCACCGCGCCACTGCATCGGAGCCCCCTCGCCTGCCCACCACCGCCTCCTCGCCTGCCACGCACCCGCCGCCACCCCCATAAATCCCGTCTGCAGGCTGGGCGCAGAGCAAAGATGGAGCAGAACAAGAAAGACCACGCTGCCGATGCCGAGCTGATGACGCTGCGGACGCCGAGCCGAGCGAGGCGCGACTGAGACGGGTGGTCGCCGCACGTGCTCCTCCGCCTCAAGCTCCTCCGCGTCGATGTGATGGGCTACGCGCCGGGGCGCACCGCGGGCGGCTCCGCCCTCGCCGCAGTCGTCGTCCGGATCAGCATCCCGGCCGCGCTTTTGGCCACCTCGCGGCGTCTCCGGCGCCAGCTCGTGGGCGAGACGGCTAAGGTGCGCACCTCCTCGCGCGGCCGTACGCCGGCGAGGCCCAACCGGAGGTCCTCCTCGCGCGGCCACGCGCCGGGCACATCCTCAAATCGAGCTGCGCCTCTCTGCTACGCACGGCACGCCGGCTCCCTCGCTGTCGTGGGTTAACCCGAGCGCCACCGCCCTTCGGGCCCGCCCGATTCGCAGGCGACGAGCCCCATCGTCACAAACGGATGTGAGATCCGCCCAGGACCGCGGGGATGGGGGCGGCGCGTGGAGTCTGAGGGCCGGCGACGGCAGACGAGTGATGGAACCGGTTCTGGGTGTCGCAGGGGAGATATGGCCACGAGGAATCGGCCGGAGGTGGCCATGGGCAACGAATCGAGGCCGGCGACGACGAGGTCGAGCTCAAGCTCCGCGGCTGCTGCGGAGTCTCAAATCCCAACGATTTGGCGGCCGGATTAGGACGACGGAGGGGTCTAGGAGGTCAAGCACGAGGTAGGGAAGCTGCTGGCGGCGGTTCTTTGTTGGAGGGTGGAAGGGAAACGCCGGATTTGGCCGGCGCTGGATCTCAGGTCGGAGGAAGAAAAATGCGGCGACACTTGTGGACGATCGATAGAGACGCGTCTTGCTGTCTAACAAGGGTAGGAAGGTAAAATCCTATAGCTTTCTATTGAAATCGAATACAATAATTGATTCAATGTCCTCTAGCAAATTACCCACACTTGAGTATTGTGTTCTACCAAAGACAACAATTTTTCGGTGTCGTGCAGCAAAAGACACCTTCTAACGGTGTCCATGAGCCAATAGGAAGGATAAGGCACCGGCAAGCAAAATAATATAGATAAGGCAAAAAAGAAAAAGAAAAAAACA
>OAMR01000321.1:262637-278511 GCA_900205405.1 Echinochloa crus-galli | reverse complement strand
TATGAATGTCAGCAGCAGCTCTCGGCGGAGGAAGCCGACGCCGACGCCGACGATGAGTCCTTGACGATCGCCGCCATTCTGCAGAGCTTCCAGCATCAGAACGCGCCGTCGGCACCCTCTGCTTCAATGTACTTGAAGATGTGATATGTTTTTTTTGGAGAAAAAATATAAATCAACATCGATTGGTACAATTACGATTTTTTTTTTTGAGAGGAACGATTCAGCGTGAGTAAATTTCAGCCCACCGAGACGGCGAGTCGAAGCCCAGACAAAATTTGTCCCGGCCCGGCGGCCCCTCAAGCAGCACTTCGGTGGGCTGGGCTTTGACAGGACCGGAGAGCCCGAAATAAACCTGATAAACAGATAAGGAAAAGGTCCTATTTACATCCTTGAAGACCGACTGTTCATTTTTACCTTAAACTCGATAACCCATCCGATAGTTTGTTCGGATGGGTTTTGTCCTACGTGGCATCAAGTCAACTATCTGGCCCCCAAAACTAAGCCAGTTTTATCCTACGTGGCGTCAAGTCAACTATCCTATATGGTGCCATGTTAGCTTTGAGAGAGGTAAATTAAACTCTACATGATAGTTCGATGGGTCAAATGGACTTTATAAAAAGTATTATTTTTTAAAAAAAATATACAATTAAAAATTCAAAAATCTCAGCTTAATCTAGAAAATTCTAAAATATGCTTAATCTATTAGATACATAGAGCATGGTTTAGGGAAAATATAAAATTGGTTTCATATTTTTTCTATACGAAACAATTTTTATATGAATTTATATGATTAAACCATATTTTAGGATTTTTAATTGTATATCTTTTCTAAGTAAATAATACTTTTCTTTGTAAAGTTCATCTACCTCCTCGAACTATCATGTAGAGTATTTACCTCCTCAATGGTGACATGGCGCCATATAGGACTGTTGACTTGGCAACACAAAGGACAAAACGGACTGGTTTCGGATGTGGGAGGTTATGTGTCTGATTTTGGGAGTTTATTAGCGGATCCATTTAGACAATTTTCGAGTTGAGAGTGAAAACACAAACTCAGTCCATTGATTAGAGAAATAAATATGACTTTTTTCCAACGGATAATAATCTAGGATGAAGGGCTTACAATACAGAGCGCATGCGATTTTCTTTCTACAAAATACAGCGCCTAAGAGATGTGGCAAATTAAGGATTTGGACAACAGAATTCGAGTGAGATCGCGCTGGCTGACGTTAGAATAGTGCCTTTTACCAACCAACCAAACCAATCGCTAATTGGACATGTGAGTCCTTAATGATAGCCGTACACATTTCTTACTAATTATCGTGGAAGATATGTAAACATGTACGATATGATCAAATTAGCTAGGTTCTAATTTGCGCATTGTGCGAGATTCCAACATTCGCCTTGTTCAGCTGAATGGTTTCCAGCCAGCCAACAGTGTTTTTCTCTCAGCAAAACCAGCACCAGCGACCAGCCAAACGAACAGGGCCATTATAATTTTTTTTGTGTGTAGATAGAAACAAGTCATTCACATGGAGGGATTGTAGTAAGCTATTCGTCATCCATGATAATTCCATTCCATGTGCTACTATATACTCCGTATTTATTTGCAGCCACTTTGCGTCACGAGGTGTTGTAAAGCTTGAGAGTACAAGCAGCAAAGTGAAGTGGCCGACTGAGGTGCCGCCAGCGAGGTATGCAGGTCAAAGTGTTAAGCTCTAGGGATCAAGCAACTGCACGCACCACGCGCACCAAATAATTTTAAGAGAAATCGATCGAGGATCGCCTGAGCGAATGGTTCAATTATTGTTTAGACTCTCATCCGTAGTACCAGATTTGACCTTGCGCATGATCCTTTTTTAACGTTCTCGCGTGTCAGGCAGGCCATATAACAAGAACTACGAAGGCATCGGCTAATAAAACTATTGAAGTTCGAGAGGGACGCTTTTTTAACAACTCTTTTGATGAACAGCACTCGCTCTTTACGATACTCCCTCTATTCGAAAACGTTTTATATCCTAGTGGTGTTTTTAGTCAAATATATCCAATTTTAACCAAATTATTCAAAAGATATATATACCAACAGTCACAACAGTGCATATATTTGGTATCATAGTTATTAATGTATTTTAATAAACTTCATCAAAGTTACAAAAAAATACCTAACTAGGATAAACTGAATTAAAACGTCTTAGATTTAAGAACTGATGAGTATTTCTCAAAGGAGATTATGCAAAAAAAAAAAGAAGTGAACCTTCCACATAAGAGATGGAAGTCCAGTGGATCTTTGCCAAGTATGGATGGATGTTTATTACTCCCTCCGTTCCAAATTATTGGTCGTTTTACTTTTTTCAGCTCAAGTTTGACCAGCTCGTCTTATTCAAAATATTTTTGTAAATATAGTCAAATTTAAGTCATTTTTGAAGAATGTTTATTAATAAATTAATCCACCACAAAAAATATGATAATTTGCACAAAATTTTGAATAAGACGAGCCGGTCAAACTTGAGCTGAAAAAAGTCAAATGACCAATAATTTGGAACAGAGGGAGTAAGAGAGTTTGTACTTTACAAACGCTTGATGATATGGATAACTCGGAGAACATGCAATCGATTCGATGACAGTACATCATAAGTTGCATACATATACAATCCATTGAATCCATTAAAAACATCTTATATTATTGGGATAGTAGCTACACCAAATCGAGTTTGTCATAGCTGCTCTAGCTTCTCTCCAGTGTTTGCAGAAGAAGAAGCTAATGATGCCGTCCCCCGTCTCTTCCTGTGGATTCTAGGGGAGTGCTGCGAGGATGTTGAGAAGGAGTGAACCCTCTTCACCGCTCTTGAACAGCCACCGTGCAATCTTCCTGCTCATCATCATCACATCGAGTTAAATCAATCATGCAAAGTGAAGCAAAGAACACCAAACGATATCGACCACTACTACAGAAATGAACATCACAAACGGTCAACCACAAACAGTTCTAAAAAACCGTTTGTGATGAGGGACATCACAAACGGTTTTGGTAAAACCGTTTGTGATGAGGGACATCACAAACGGTTTTGGTAAAACCGTTTGTAATGTTGGGACATCACTTACGAACCGTTTGTGATGGCACGAACCGTTTGTGATGATGTGTATGGTACACGTTAAAACCATATTTTGAAGTAGTAAATCAACTCAAATCAAAAGGTGTTGAACTACAAAGTTGTATGACTTATCATTTCTTCATTTGACAAATTCATATGAATATTGTTCATAAAATCCATCTACCTATGAAAATCCATCTATCTATCTCATAGAGTTTCCTAAAACTATAAGAGAGACCTATAAGATTTGTGAACAATGTTACTCTCACTACATCGGATGAAAAAACGGTCAACATGAAAGTTGTAGATCCTCACAAGTCATACAACTTTGTAGTTTACCACTTTTTAATTTAAATTTGTTTTACTAATGAAAAGTAAGTTTGTACTCAAAATTTGAAATTTGAGTTTTTTCAAACGACCCCGGATGAAAAAACGGTCAACATAAAAGTTGTAGATCTCGACAAGTCATGAAACTTTGTAGTTGACAACTTTGACATTTGAAGTCATCTAGTTAGCTAGATCTAAGTTTGAATGTTCTCAAATTTAAAATTCAAATTTTATAAACGGCCTCGGATGAAAAAAAGGTCAACATAAAAGTTGTAGATTTCAAAAAGTTAGGAAACTTTGTAGTTCAACACTTTTTAATTTGAAGTCATTTAGGGGCTCAAACAAGCAATTTAAACTCGGTTTGGTATAATATGATAGGAATCGAGTGGAATTGCTCAAATGGAGTATTACTAAAATAATTTCAGATGGGCAGGGAGTGGAATTGCTCAAATGGAGGTGGCCCCAATTTATAGATGCATAAAATGTTAGAGCTCTTGTCATGACTCATGACTCATGCTGCTTCATTTAGCCGGATACAATTTAACACTATATATATTTTCTCGCATGTCACCCTTTCCTAGTCCAATGTCTTTCTTCTCTTTGTGCCTGAACTAAATCAGCTTGATCATCCTTAACTATTGTGATAATACTCCGTAGGGTATAGTACATGCTATTCACAGCTGAACCAGTAGCCACCTCTTATGCTATTCACGGCTGACTCAATGTGGTTGTTTTATGGTATATTTAAGTAAATTAATTTGATCCTATAGATGTTTGGTATTTTTTTGTAAACTCCTACTCGAAGTTAGAGAAGTTTGTCTGCTTATAAAAAAGTCACAAAACTAAAATGACATATTTTGAAATGGACCCAATGAAGTGCTTTTTTTTCGTGTGGGTTTGGATTAAGATGTATGATGGAAAAACTAATTGTTTTAGTAATTAGGTAGCTAGATCAGTATTTTTATAAACTCCTGCTCGAAGTTAGAGAAGTTTGTCTACTTATAAAAAAGTCACAAAACTTAAAAGACATATTTTGAAATGGACCCAATGATAAGTGCTTTTTTCTGTGGATTTGAATTAAGATGTATGATGGAAACACTAATTATTTTAGTAATACTACATTTGTTTTAAATTATAGTTCATTTGACTTTTTTATCATAAGTTTGACCGCTTGTCTTATTCAAAAAAAATTATGTAAAATATATTCAAATTTAAGTTGTTTTTGAAGAATTTTTGTTAATAAAACAGGCCACTACAAAAAAATATGATAATTTACATAAAATTTTAAATAAGTTAAACTTAGATTCAAAAGAAGTAAAATGAACTATAACTTAAATGGAGGGAGTATGTAGCTAGATAAATAGATCAGCATTCAAGGTCCACCTGTGAGACATAAATTAAGAAATGATTTAGCTATGTGCTCCATCACAAAGATGTACATGATCAAAAATACCTACCGATGACATGGGCATATTGCTGAACCTTTGTGTGTTTTTAAACAATCTCCAACACATCAATGTTTCGTGACACATGCATATATCTTATACCACGCGAGCCAACTCCGTGGACATGGACATAGCTAGCCTAGTTATATGGATCTTTGGCAAGATGCCAAGATTCATTAGCATTTGCAGAAAACTACCAAACTAGAGTGACATGAACAAAGAGGCTATTGCGTTGGGTCACAGCTCCATTCCACGTGCTAGCTCCATGTGACACGGGCGTTGGATCAATCAAATCAAACTAGAATAACAAAACTTGGTAATTACCGGTGATGCAATCCCAAAACTCAGAATTCAGGTATTTTTCGTCTGAGAGAATATAATCACTAGTATAGCCGAATGAACCCCAGTTTTTTAAGCAGTCACCGGCTCTAGTTTTTCTAGCGTAGTATATCCCTGACCCAGATGGTCATGTTGTTGTGAACTGTCCACATGAACCTCTTCAGTACCATTGTTGCAGAGATCTACAATTAATTACGGCCGAGGTTCACTCAGTTGCATACTTACATTCAGAAAAGAATCGATCCATCCTTTCAGAGAAGCTGAGGCTAGCTAGTAGTGATCTTCGACCCGGGACGTCAACATGCTAAATGTTCAGAAATCAGAAGTAGAAAACAAGTATATTATTGTAACTCTAACTCAGTAGTACCCTGCATTATTCTTCTCCGGATTTGCAGATAGTATACATGTACATGTCATCGAGATGAAGAAGGATGCTGGAGAAACATATAGCAACAGAAGCTGAACAATAATCTGGAGAGGCTAGCAGAGACACAGGGCCGCTTGAGCGCGCCATCCTTCTCTTCTCCCTTGTCTTCTTGTTCTTGGAAATGAATCTGAACTTCGTTCTGAAGTTCTGAACCGATTATTTGCGGTGCACCCCGCCATTGCCACCCTTCCCTTCCTTGAGCCCGCGAGGTCGCTGCGGAGGCATCATCCCCCTCGACTGCACCTCAACCACCATAGTTTCTTCCTGCAGGTGCACGAGATCGGACAGATCCAGCTCATCAGGAGGGAGGACGGAGAATAAAATTCATGGATGAATCGTTTCGTTCCTTGCAGTTTGCAGATTAATTAAAGAAAATGGAGGTTTTCAGCCCTTACGACCGTCACAACAGTAGCTGCGGCATCGACGTTGCCTTCTTCTTGCTGAGGCTGACGGCAAGCGCTGGCGCCGGCGGCGGCTGGTTTCAGGCGTGAGGCGAGGCCGCCGAGGTAGCCGGCGCAGCCGTGGGCGACATGGCGCAGCAGCGACATGGGCCGCGCGAGGAAGGCGAGGATGGCTGCTGGAGAAGCCGCCACCGCCGCCGCCATGGCGTCCTCCTCGTCGCGCCCCTCCGCCGGCGGGAAGACGCTCTTCTTCGTCCCCGGCAGCGCTGCTTCTACCACCTTGCTCTCCATTGCTCGTGCTTGGTCACTGCTTGAAGGCTCAGAATTCTCAGAGGATTCCGCTCGAGCTCTTGATGGAGGTCTCGGTGAGATTAGTTTGGTTTGCAGGGAGTTGCAGCGGCGCTCGATTTAGCTACGATTTATAGAGGTGTTGTTGAGCAATCATGGAGGCATGGAGCTATCTTGTTATTCCCGTGTCCAGACTGTTGACTGATCTACTGATGCGGGTATGGGGGACTATATATAAAAATATTATGCACCTGCTAGCTGAGCGGAAAACGTGCGTCGTTTTATAAACCTCGTTTCGGTGCTTCGAGTCGTTCATCCAAAAATTTCAGGAATGGGATGGAACGCGTGGCCAAAAGCCCAAAAGATGATCAACGTTCTTTTTTGTCTTTCCTTTTCAAAGCAAAAAACCAGAAACAAATACAAACATCCTATCTAGTTACCTGAAAAAAAATAACCCGTATCCTGTACGTGGCCGTGTTTCACAGGAAGTTGGAATTTTTTTTTCAAAAAGAATCTTGTATGCATGAAGTACTAAATGGAGTCTATTTGCAAAATCTATTTAGAGATAAATCTAATAAGCCTAATTAAGCCATCTTGTATGCATGAGTGTAACTTTACGCGACGAATCTAATGAGCCTAATTAAACCATGTTCTGCTACAGTAGTGCTACAGTAACTATCCTCTAATCGTGCGGTCAAAAGTAGGGATGAAAACCGTAACCGTTTTCGTTATTCTCGAGTTCTATCGTATTATATCGCTTATTATCGTATTATATCGCTTTTTATCGTATTATTCTATTTTGCTCTATTCATTTGATGAAACAAATAAATTTATCAAATTTGTGATACATTTATATAGATTGCGAAATTTGTGATACCGTTTACCGAAAATTTCCCACCGTTCCCGACCGTTTTCATTAGATAGGTCTCGTAAAATAGTTCAATATTGTTAAGGTAGTTTGGTAAACTGACTTTATTTAATATACCCTTAATTATTTATAGGTGGAAAATTTTTTCAAAAAAACACGGCGCGTATAGGGGATTCCCGGCCCTGCTGCAGCTCGACATATATTATTCTCCGTCTTGAAAATCGTCCATACCAAGCATGTGCCATTAACATATCTTGCCAACTTCACTCCAGGCCAGTGCAAGGGTTGGTTGACTGCCACCGAGGCCCGTCCATACCAAGCATCTGCCATTAGAGAGGCTAACAACGTGGCAGCTGGACCGCGTGACAGCAGCGAGCTAGGAATGCAGCACGGCCACATGACTCGCCACCAAAAGCCACATGATCTCAGTACAGTACGTGTTCCATACGTTGGACACTGACATGCAAACGGGGGATGCGCGTGATGCTTCCAGACTGACTGACATGCATATGCTGATCGAGCAAGGCCAGTTCACGACGGCAGAAGAAGGTCAACAACCTGTGTTTTTGTTTTTTTATTTGCAACTTTACAAGAGTTGAACTTCAATTGCTGGTCTATATATGGTATATTTCCTGTCTTCAATTCCTCGCTGTTTACGGTTTTGGTCTTTTGGAGACCGTATTTTGCTCCCCCTCCGGCCTCCACTTTGTATGAGCATCTCCTCCATTTCACATGGCCTTAGCCATACAAGAATAGGCTACGTATAAGGCGTTTGAGTACAATATACATTTTCTGAAAAATAATAGAAACCATATTGAAGAAACATTTGGAGCTATGGGTCAGAATATGTAATATCTTTACATTACATTACACATGGGAAAAATTGTATGGCAACTTGCTTGGATGCTTAATTTACGAGTTGAGCAAGCTTAAACAAAGGGAGTTTTGTAGTCCGTATGAGAGATACGATGTCTAGATATTAGATAGTAATTGGAGCAAGATCGTATTACAAGAAATAGAAGACCCTGAAGCCAGGCTACTTTAACTAAAGGAAAATGCAGTGTGCAAAACAGTAAATTACTTAAGTTTTCTGTTCTGAACTGGGCCTAGACTAGGCCTACTTACTAGTTAGTTGTGTGACCCACCGCTGCCACCTCTCCCTTCCTTTGGGCCACCGGGCCTCCTTGGAGGCCTTCTTCTAGCCAGCAGTTGAGCACCTGCCAGATCCCTCTAGACAACCAAAAATGCGAATTGATCATTTTACTTGTTTTTATAGCTTTTTACTTTCCAAATTTTTTACACTCTGTTTGCTCTCCATTTCGTGTGCAGATTTAAAGAACTTGCTTGATCAGAGTCAATGGCGTGGCGAGAGGCCAGAGCTGCACGCTGTGGCAGTGGCACCTGCTCCTGTATATGCAATGGCAATTCATCGAATCATCGATCAAGGTCACAGTTCCAGAGAGACACGGGAACTGAACTGAATTCCTCCAGCGTGAAAAAGACCAAGGCGATGCAGACAAACGCTACAAGCTGTCAACCTGAACCACCATTTCTCGCTCTCATCATCTCGTCGATCTGACTCACACTCACCCCCGTCAATAGTAACTGAACAGCACAGGGAGGGCAGTCAGGAATAGGATGAGCACGCCTGGATCGATCAGAAGATTAAACTCGCCCACCAACTCTCATGCCGACTACATTCAATGTCCATTGGCGTCTCCCACCAGCTCCATGTACGATGTACTCCTACTCCACTGAGATTCTTTTCACCATACGCATGAGCCCTACCTGTTTGTCCTGTCTGCTTGCTTACGAATAATCACATATCTTTCTGACCATTAGCAGATATAATCTCCAAGCAGCAGCTCAATAATGATCAGTTGCAGATGCAGATTGCAGACACGACATGCCAACAAAATGCAATGTTTTTGGTACAACGACGCCAGCAAAATACATACTTGCTCAACATTTGGTGAAATCACTTCCTCTAGATACTGAAATTTACGAGGACATTTTGCCATAACATCGATCAAACAACTCATCTACGCACTCCCATGCACTCTATGTACAAGAACATCTTAGAACTGGATCCTCACCTCATATTCTCATCTAATCCAAATAGAAAATGTACTAGTGGTTCGCAATCTTATATTCTTATCTAGATTCTAGCACGCCTACTTGATCTTTTACTTGGCTGATATCTTCTTCAATGCTCTCGTTCCTTCTTCATCGCCATGTTAAGCTAAGACGACGACGACGATGGCCGCGAAGAGGTGGGCGGAACAACGTGGATGATCCCTCCGGGGCCGCCACGCCCTTCCTTTTTACCGGCCGGCGGCGTAGGCCCTCCTCCTTGTCCTCCCTTCCCCGCCTTGGGCTTCGCCGGAGCCGCCGCACCACCGCCGCCGCCTTGCCTCGGCGGTGCAATCGGGCGGCGCCTGGGACGAGCGGAGGAAGACGACGGCCGTCTTCTTCCCGCCGCCGACGCCCGCGGCAACTCCTGAGCAGTCGGCGGAGCCGCGCCACCATTCTCGTCGTCGTCGTCGTCGTCCCGCGCGCCTGCTTCGGCGGCCTTCTCGCCGCCGCACGCCGCCGGCGCCTCTCCCTCCTCGCGAGGAGCAGGAGCAGGAGCACCCTCAGGATCAGGCCTGCAGCTGGGCGCTGGCGGTTGCGGCGGGTACCCATCGCAGCCGGAGCCGCCGCGGGAGGGAGCAGCGCCGGCGGCGGCCCAGCAGCGGTGCGGCTGCTGCAGGAGCAACAAGTGGCGGCGCGGTGCCACTGCCATCACCGGCAGCCGGGCCGGCGCGGCGGCGAAGCGCAGCGGCAGGAGCGGCTGGCGCGGCCGCACCAGCAGCAGGAGGAGGCCGCGTGCCGACGAGGCAGCACCGGCGGCCATTGTTGCCTGCGTTGGCGGCGTCAGCCTGGTCGGCAGCGAGCGAGGGAGGCAGCGGCCGGTGCAGTTGCAGAGACTCGCAGGCTTGCAGGCTGCAGCTGCCACGCGCGAAGATTTATGCGCCAGCGCAGGATAGGCAGGTGGTTTGGTGTGCTCATTGATGAGAATTTGAGAGGAGGGGTCAACATTTTTTTCTCAGAAAAAAAAAGAACAGTGACATGTATATGTATATTGTATAGTACTCTACGCCAATATAAAGCACACAATAACAAGTTGCAAATTGCAATGGTGTGGTGGACTAGTGAAGTCTAGTCTCAGCGTGTGTATGTACGTAATAATCGAAATGTTATTTGTCATCATATGTGTGTGTAAGCTTGAAAATTAGCCTAGTGTCAGAACTTAGAAACTGCTGATTCTGACTATTTGATTTGATCTGGTCGTGGTGTCGTGCTTAGGCCCTGTTTAGTTCAAAAAGACAACTCCTAAATTCACTATAAAAAAGAAGATTTCTCATCATATCAAAATGTCATAACATGTATGGAGTATTAAATGTTGATGAAATCAAAAACTAATTGCACAGTTTTGTTGTACTCTACGAGACGAACATTTTGAGCATAATTAATCAATTTTTGGAGCCGTTGGTTTCCGTGCTATGATTTAGATTCGATTTGTAAAAAATTGTAATATTTTAATCTCCAAAAAATTTGTTAAAAAAACTAGATTCAGATATCTATCTAATGATATTTATTATTTACTATAAATATTAATATATATTTTTTATATTCAGTCAAAGTTGTTTCTTAAAAACCGTAAACGATATAAAAAAAGGGACGGAGGGAGTACAGCATTAGGCAAGATCCGAAAGTGATGTGATGCATCGTGACACCGGAGGCCGGCCGGTCCGAGGATGTCACAGCCGTGCAACTTGCTGATCTTCCTCGACGATCAATCAAGGCGGCTATGATTCGATTTCTGATGGGATTCAGTAACCAACTACATTTTCAGATTCCATATCTCACTCCAACTGCTGCACACAGCACAGCAACCATGGCTGTCTACTGTGATGATTATTCATTAGCCACCTGGCTACTGCTTCATTACCTAAAAAGAAAGGTGTGTGTGTGTGTGGTAGACGACTTTGTAGCTCTTCCTACCTTTAGTTCCATCAGTTGCAGCGATCAAATGTTCAAACATCAGTACGCAAATGGAAGAAGATGACTTGAAGTTGTGCAAAGGCGTTAGTGAAGACTGTGTAGACTGCATACCTATCTGAATGCGCACGATGCGCTGCCCGTTCCAAAATGTTGAAACATCCATGGTGCATCGTCCGGGTTGAGTACTCATCGTTCCAAAATGTAAACGAAATGCTATAGTAGCGTAATGATTACGATGTGACATCATACTCCCAAATTCACCCACCCAATTTCAACATCTAAACACGGCCTTACTGAGACTGGCCGGCCACTGAGCTTCTTTGAATGGTACCAAATCTGAAAGCGGCAGCGTAGGGCTTCGCTCTGTCCCTTTTTATTTGTCGCCGTCGATTTCCATTCCACGATTTAGATTCGATTTATAAAAAATATGTGCAACATTTTAATCTTCAAAAAAATTATTAAAAACTAGATTTAAATATCTATCTAATGATATTTATTATTTACTATAAATATTAATATATATTTTTTATATTCAGTCAAAGTTGTTTCTTAAAAACCGTAAACGATATAAAAAAAGGGACGGAGGGAGTACAGCATTAGGCAAGATCCGAAAGTGATGTGATGCATCGTGACACCGGAGGCCGGCCGGTCCGAGGATGTCACAGCCGTGCAACTTGCTGATCTTCCTCGACGATCAATCAAGGCGGCTATGATTCGATTTCTGATGGGATTCAGTAACCAACTACATTTTCAGATTCCATATCTCACTCCAACTGCTGCACACAGCACAGCAACCATGGCTGTCTACTGTGATGATTATTCATTAGCCACCTGGCTACTGCTTCATTACCTAAAAAGAAAGGTGTGTGTGTGTGTGGTAGACGACTTTGTAGCTCTTCCTACCTTTAGTTCCATCAGTTGCAGCGATCAAATGTTCAAACATCAGTACGCAAATGGAAGAAGATGACTTGAAGTTGTGCAAAGGCGTTAGTGAAGACTGTGTAGACTGCATACCTATCTGAATGCGCACGATGCGCTGCCCGTTCCAAAATGTTGAAACATCCATGGTGCATCGTCCGGGTTGAGTACTCATCGTTCCAAAATGTCGAGTACACAATTAGAAGAAGATAAAAATAAAATTGTTGTGTGCAAGCTGCGTGCTGGATGCGTCGTCTGTTTGCATGCAAAATTGGTATGGTATGGCTTGGATAATGCTTGATCGAGCTTTTATCAATCCTATATATAATAAATTAAGCTCCATGCTGAAAATAGCTAATACTGTAGCTCATTAATCAGGGAGAGGTATGTGTATTCAGCCCCCGATAGTTTTTTCTGAAAGTAGCTAATGGTATTAGTACCATTAGTATTTTTCATGGAGCAACCAGCATTTTTGTTAGTACCATTTCTAGCATTTCTAACAGGTTTGGCAACTCCTCAAAACTATAATATTTTTTTTACATTTCTAACAGTTTTTTTTTGTGAAACTCATTTAGTAGAGTTTGTAGCTACTTTCTCCATCCAAATTATAAATTGTTTTAGTTTAGTTAGTAGAGCTTTGTAGAGTTAAGTACGAGTACACTATAATATTTATTCAATTGATGGTCAAATGTAATAAAATTGAACTTAGCACAGCGTAAAAAACTGATTAGAGCACATCACCTTGTCAATTTCAACATTTGAGACTGTCAATTACAGCATACGATGAGTACTCAACCAACGACCGGGCGCAAGCAAGGCCGCAACAGTCTCTCAGTATGGAGGTATGGGCTGGGCCAAAGATGCAATTGGACTGGGCTAATACCATTAGTATTTTTCATGGACTGCACCGCTTCCTACATTTATTCTCTCCGAAGAAAAAAAAAAGCCCAGGCCAAGACCACAACGTGGAAGAAAATTTGATATGCAATTGGACTGGGCTGGGCCACCATACCCATTTACGTGTCCTCCAAATAAAAACGTTTGTCAATAAAAAAATCCATTTTGCCTGATTTAAATTCTTTGGATCTCTTTCTGCCCTGATCTGACATAGTATCTTCTCAATCAACGGGTTATTTACAACTTTTTACCTTTTCAAATTAAAGTCAGTTTTAATCTAAGGTGGCGCTAATAATGTGGCAGTGTTTTGGCAAAGTCACGAAGAGAACTCTTCACGAGTCGCATAGACACCGGCACACCGCGAGGATGCATGCTTGAGTTTTTTCACATCAAATTTGTTTTCATTCTCTATAGAGTGAAATTCAGACAATTTTATCCGAACTTCAGCGACATGTAATCTGATCCAGTTTCATACAAAAAACCGAAGAAAAAAAAACAGTCGTATCAAGTATCAACAAGTTAATCACATATTTTGGTTATTTTGTCGGCGCCAGCAATTCCAAATCTCCAATGTGAATCCTTCCTTCACTGCCCGTAGCTCCTTCATTCCTTGCTGCCGTCGAGATCAAAAATCAAGAAGCAGTAGCATGGACGGCCCCACCACGGCCGCCGGCGCCTTCTGCCCGGGAGCTAGGAGGTGTGGGTCCTCGCATCACCACGCGCGCCGCCGCGGCCAACGGCGCGGCGTGAACCTTGCCGCCGCCGCCTTCCTTGGGCGTGCCGGCGGGGCGCCCTCTCGGAGAAGGAGCGCCTCTTCTCGCCGCGCGCAGCTGCTGGGAGCTCGCCAGACTAATGGTTGGTGGCGCAGCGCGGTAGAGGGCGACGGCGCCGCTGAGGCTGGACGGCAAGCTCTGCCGCGGGAGCGGGCTAGTTGGTGCGGCATACGACGGCGACGCCATGGCCGTGTGGCTTGCTCCTGCTCGGCCTCGAATCGCTGGAGCTGGCAGCTAGATGTGGCTCAATGAAAGGTCTCGGTGGTGGTGGAACGATATGATCGATCTCTTGATCTTGTTCAACTTCAAGTCTTCAACCACTGATGATGATCTCTCTTCGTCTGTGGTGATCGATGGAGTTCTTGTTCCGCTGATGGAGGAGCCGATGCGTTGAGCACTCTTACTTTATAGTAACCGATTGACGTGGGGAGCAGAGCCCGCATGCAGCACGAGTACCGTTTGGCTTTGACTAATCAGGTTCTTCGATCAGACACACAGGCCACACAGCCAGGAATGGGTACCTCGGTTCGTATGAGAACAAAAGTCAAAGTCAAAGCTTACGCGTGTGCTACCAATTCAAAACTACACACTGGCTACGCTATAGTCATGGACTGACCTGTGATTGGCGGCTTAGCAAAAGCGTTGATGGGGTCAGATCGAGGCTGTACGCCCGTGCTTCGCATTCGCGTGGGCTTGGCCAGACACTGTGCCCCATTCCGGTCCGGTGGCTAAAAACTAAAGCCTACACGGTGCATATATAGTTCCTTTTGATTATGATGAAATATACACTTTGCCAATTATTAATCATTGAAAAATAATAATGACTGTTACCGTTGGGAATTAATTATGAAATATGCATATATAGTTCCTTTTTGATTTTTTTTAAAATACTTTTGATAATTTCTGGAATAAGAGGTAGAGAAGTGGCTATATTTTTTTCATAGTGTGGATGTCTATGACTAAACATGAAACTCTAGCATGAGATGCAAATGTTTACTATGAGACTTACTAGGCCAGTTTTAATGGAAGTTTTATGATATTAAATTTGCTGATATGATGATAGAAAAGAGAAAAAAGAGAGTTTCATAAGGTCGGAGAGAGTTTTATCCACATGGAACCAATATGACTCGGCTATCCCCGTGATATTTTGTAGATGAAGGCTCAAAACGTTACACCTGGCCAACAACAAAATACCAAATGCATTCCTATGAACAGGGCATTAACCACTTAAAAGGATATGATGATGACATTGAAAGGCACCTTATATCTTAGTAGAGTGACATTGATTTTGTTGGCCATCAATTTGGGCATTCATAAGGACTAACCATGTGCTACTTGTTAATATTAGAAGTCAAAGTATAGATTGACCTAAGATTTAAATCTCAGTTATATGTTACTCTAGATTGGTTTTCAAGGATTAAAAAAACATGCATATGAAAAACATGCCGACACCATGATGATGAGGAGAATTAGTATGTGCTAGCATTATGGTTCAGCGACTATCACCTTATTTATTAAAATTGTGTCATATTACACTATAGTTCTACGTTTATGGACATATGTTAAGAATGAAGATTATTGGTTTGGGCAACATATTATAATATTTTTGGTAGTTGTATTCAATATAACTTTCTGAAGTGTCATCATCTAAAAATGGATGAAGTTAATGTGATAAAACGATATTGCAAACACTAGTAAAACCAAGAATTATTTTACATTATACTCATTACATCATGAAGATAAATCAAGTTATCTAAGAAAAATTTTATGAATCTAGTATCATGAATCTAAGAAAAATTTTACAGCATTCGAAGTGAATCTAGACAAAAAAAATATTTGAGGAAGATGTGGCCCGTATATAATATCATTAATATAATAAAATATCTAATGCCCCTTCTCTTTTCTATCTATATTTCTTTTGGCCTACCAAAGTATGCAACTTGTTTGTATGAACCTTATTTAGTTCCAAACTTTGAGATTTCAAAGTTGGCAAAATGCCATTAGTGCGCCACTGTAGCATTTCATTTGTATTTGTGAATAATTTTCCAAACA
>OAMR01000321.1:248476-260769 GCA_900205405.1 Echinochloa crus-galli | reverse complement strand
ATACTCATTACATCATGAAGATAAATCAAGTTATCTAAGAAAAATTTTATGAATCTAGTATCATGAATCTAAGAAAAATTTTACAGCATTCGAAGTGAATCTAGACAAAAAAAATATTTGAGGAAGATGTGGCCCGTATATAATATCATTAATATAATAAAATATCTAATGCCCCTTCTCTTTTCTATCTATATTTCTTTTGGCCTACCAAAGTATGCAACTTGTTTGTATGAACCTTATTTAGTTCCAAACTTTGAGATTTCAAAGTTGGCAAAATGCCATTAGTGCGCCACTGTAGCATTTCATTTGTATTTGTGAATAATTTTCCAAACATTGATTAATTAGGCTCAAAATATTCATCTCGCAAAGTACAACAAAACTGTGCAATTAGTTTTTTTTATTTCATCCACATTTAGTATTCCATGCATGTGCCAACATTTTGATGTGATGGAAATCTTCTTTTTGCATAGTTGAATTTGGGGCCAAATTCTGGGAACTAAACATGGCCATGATAGCTAAAGGAAAAACTTTCTATTTTAAAGAAATATCCTAAACTTTTCACATTAGTTTTTTGGCGACACTAAATGTCATAATACTATGGACTAATTGTCGGGGACAGCCATAAGGGGTCCCATAACCTAGGGGATAACCACCCTTGAAAAACGCAAATGGCCCACTACCAAGTCTCCATAAAAAGGAAAAGGCCTAAACGCGCAAGGCCCATGGTCCACCAAGGACTAACGGCCCACTCGAGGCTCTCAGTCAAACGCCCTAACGCACGCAACCCATCAACGCCTCGATCGAGGGTACCGGCCCCCCTCGAGCGGAATGGCGAACTCCGCCTCGATCGAGGCCTCCTTGGTCGAGCCCCGCGTGACCCTCGGTTCGGGAAACTCCGCCTCGCTCGAGGCTACCCTTCAGCCAACGGCGCGCGCGCGCCCGCTCCACTGACAGGCCCATTCAATGCCCCGTGCTACCACGGGACGCCAAAGTCAAAAGGCGAATCATGGGCCATCCTGCACGAACAATGTGGCCTGGGTTGCGTCCACCAACTCCGGTCACTGTACAACCATCCCAACACTATGCGGACCTGCAGAGCACTGTGCGGGTAGGCCGGCGTCATTCCGTGTTCCTGTGCTGCCAACTCCCTTACTGGCTCCATGAAGAAACCCTTGAGCAGGCGTGAGAGGACCCTCGAATGGGCGCACGGGCGTTGACTCACGGGTCGTCCCGCTTGGACAACATGACCTGGGTTGTGTCTACCAACTCCGGTCGCTGTATAGCCGTCCTCCAACACTGTGCAGGCCTGCGGAGCACTGTGTGGACAGGCCGACGTCATTCCGTGTTCCTGTGCTGGCAACTCCCGTACTGGCTCCTTGACGAAACCCTCGAGCAGGCGTGAGTGGACCCTCGAATGGGCGCACGGACATTGACTCACGGGCCGTCCCGCACGGACAACGTGACCCGGGTCGTGTCTGCCAACTCCGGTCGCTGTATAGCCGTCCTCCAACACTGTGCGGACCTGCGGAGCACTGTGTGGACAGGCCGGCGTCATTTCGTGCCCCTGTGCTACCGACTCCCGCACTAACCCCATAACGAAGCCCTCGAACGGGCATGGGAAACCCTCGAATGGGTGCACGGGCGTTGGCTAGGCACGGACACCGGTCAGAGCCAACCCTCGAAATCACCCCAGGACAGCTACAGAAGCCACCAAGCCACCTACTGGAGCCGGAGGATATTCACCGATTCGCACCAGGCGGGAGGATCCGCAAGGACGAAGGCCACGCGCGGCGCCACGCTCTCTCCAGTGCACAACAACTATAGGTTTCACTGTAATGAACGCATGTCCCTGCCCCTCCTTGACCTATAAATGGAGGAGGCAGACGCCCGGCCAATGAGAGAGGCGCACTACATCACACAACGCATCACTGTAACACATCCATTCCCTGGCTCTACCAATCTTAGACAGTTGGGATTTGGAGGCCTCACCTCCTTTCCCGCCTTGCTTGTAGCCCCCTACTATGAGCATCCAGGTGCAAGATAATACAAGCGCACACGCACACCCTAGTGGACGTATGGCCCCGTGGCCGGAACCAGGATACATCTTGTGTCATTGTGTTAGCTTTTGCACCAACCATCGAGAGACAGGATGCAACACATTTTACTAGTTGGCGCCTGGCCATGAGTCCGAACACCGACACTAACTTAGTAGAAAATTAGGCAATTTCAATCTCAAGTCACAATTTGTCGAGTTTATAAAATTCTTCATCCCATTCCTTAACTCTATCAGGGTCAAAATTTCTGTGGAAATTTATTCTCCGTTCCTCACTAGTTCGACAATTCCTTACTAATAAGTGATTTATATTTGTATATATGGTAGCCATAAATCTTTGTACTTTTAAGATGCTCTCAATCATCAATTTCATATTATGTCCGATTTTATGAATTGTTTGCCAAAATTTGGAACTTCTTTTTCCCCGTGTTATAGCAAATGACTTGTTGGAGAGGTATTTCACTGTGAGTAAGCTAAAACTATCGTCATCTCTGTCACAACTACAAAAATTCATCACACACATTTCTAGAGTAATGCTAGCTTTATTCATGACTCTAGTGCTGATAGTGCCTAAACCCATCGAAGGAGTGCTTGGCGCCAAATGCACATCTGTACTCTGGGGCACTGTTTCTGAAATTTGTTTTCACTAGGATCGTGCCCGTGCGTTGCTACGGGCTCGTATCATGATCAAACAAATAACAGTAACCATAGAGCAAATTACATTCAACGTAGCTCATAAACAAGATGTTATTTTGATTGACATTTTTTTCTCCACAATCATGACTTTCATACATCTTCAAATTTGAACAAGCAAGCAGGGTTGCCATATACTCCCAATCATTTTGTGTACCAATTTCTAAGACAGTTTTCCCAATCACCAATGAGCTGATGAACATCATAGTCTAAGAAGCTTCAAGTATAGAGAACCTATTCATAGTACAGTGCAACACCAAAGCACATGGTGTATAACTAATCCGACTCTTCTTGCACATAAGACCTATTGTTTTTAGAGCTTTGAAAGTTGTATCATTATGAGTGCAAAATATGTTGTTTGGAAATCTGTTTCTGCGGTGATTATGTCCTGTACCACATCCTGCTCATTCTGGCCATAGGCCATCCTCTGTTACATTAATTTGTTGGCAAATCACAGTACATCAAATGCACTTGAACAATTCTAAGAACCTGCTCATATATGATTTTATTGTGTTAGTCCCGTTTAAGCATTCATGTTTCCTGTTTCTAATATAAATTTCAATGATTTTCTGACAGGTGATTTTTTGCACATACGGAGTACATGTTAACTTGATGGCACTGTTAGCGCGTGTTTCACTGCAAAAAAAAAGCATCGGAAAGCAAACTTACCAAGGCATATTTCATCATAATAGTACTATGGCATAGCTAAAAGACATGGGCACCTTGACCAAGCAAAGCAGATGATAGTTTTCTCTCAATTTCGGAACTATTTCCCAGATAGCTGAACTCAGATCTTGTCAATGGTAACTATGGATTGTGTACAGCATCTGATTGACACCAAAGCAGTGGAAAAAAATCAGTGGAGTGCAGGTAATTTATAGTTTGGCAACTTATGTCATATAATAAAGTAATCAAACAAACATACCATTCAGAGATTAAAGAAGCATGCCTGTGTGCAAAAAGATTCCATGAATTGCTCCGTTATAATTTATATGCACCAATTAAGGTGTGCAAGGGGCTAAGTTCTTTGATCTACAGAAGCATCCAAAAGACAGTAAAGACGAAGTGAAATGCTGAAAGAAAATCTAGAATCAGCATGCAGTGTGACGCCACAGTACTCAGAATTTATCTGCTACACTTATCCCGTAGACAGACATGTTCAAGCAAATATCACTATACCACAGCCCCACAGTGCCGTCTACATTTTGGTCGGTATAAGCCGTTGCAACGACTGATCATCGGTCGGTATAGAGTTATACCGACCAGACCTGTTCGTCGCTGTAAATGGCGTCGGTATAAGTCTATACCGACCGATCTTGTTATACCGACCGACGGTTCGACGATCTAGAGAATAAATACTGAATATATATTGTTAATTAGTATAATATTTACCCCAAATTCAGTTTATATCAGTGCATAAACAGGCATCACATGATCACAAGATGCATCAGCATTCAGTAGAATTGGCATCATTTCATTGAAAAGGAGCATATAGCATTGACATTGAGTTACCCATCCACACAAAGCTAAAAGTCCAGTCTAATCTCATATTTTGCATTAAAAGACTACAGTGTGGCTCACAGCTGCCATATCATGTCTACATCTATGAGCAAAAGATCAACCACTACAAGAAGCTAGTCATCTGTGCAGGGCACTTTGATCAGTAACAGTCCGGCTTCAAGCATCCCTCCTAATTTTTCTTACAGAAGTGCCTGAAAGTAAAAATGGCATAGAATTAGTGACAATTTTCAGCAAATAATCGAAAAAGAAAATTCCATGCAGCCACAAAAACAAGTTTCTTGATTTTTTTTATTCATCATCTGTGGTATCAACTAGGCATACATCCAGATAGGATTTGGACCTCAAGTGGGGAAATAAAGCATGTTCACTGTATCCACCCAACCCAGCCAGGAATAGGGATGAAACACTTGAGAGATAAAACAAACTTAAGAGACAACAATCTTGAGATATCACCAAGCTAGTGTAGTTTCAGTTATGTACACATTACACAATCATCTTATATATTTCGTCACTAGAGCAGCACCTATCTTAGCACTGGTGCTGATCCATGTTTTATTCATGAGGTAATCAAGCTGCTTTCAGTTTATATCTTTTTCACATGTAGCGCAACCACACAACATATCAGAAGCTAAAAAAGAAGCTAAAAAGAAGGCAGAAGGCATTGGAAATAGAGAAGCAGAGCCATACCATTACACAAGCTCTTTCACCCAAGAACCTCTAAGCTAGGAGGCAAGCTGCTATAGATATTGACGAAGCCCACAACTTGCAGCTACAGGTTCTCTTCCTGCAGAGATAGTATGCATGAGAAATATATTTTTGAGATTTAAGCCAAGAGTTAGCACGGCAATGCTTGCTTAGTATATACAGTACATGCCAAGAATGATTGCCTCCTATCTGAAACTTCTCCAATTCCCAGTAAACCTCACATAATTAAATAAGCACAAAAGCAGAAACAATTGAACAGGAGCTAGGGTACACAGAAGCATATCAGTAATCTAGTAGCTGCAGTAGGGGTAGTATAGAATAGAGCACTCAATCTAATAGAGCACAGCACGAACTAGACACCACATATTCAACTGCAATCAAACACCCAAAGAAGAAAAACCAGGACCTGGCGTCCAAGAGATCCACTCTTAGATCTGTGCTGACCGCTGAGGCCTGGAGCCGGCGACCTCCCTCGCTCCTTGGGGCACCAGCTAGGCACTTCTCGCCACTGCTGGCAGGGGCACGGCCCCGTCATGCCCTTCCTGCTCCATGGAAAAGAGGAACAGGAGCACGTTGCCACGTCCGCCATGCTCCTCGGTGTTATCTCGTGGATCGGAACCAGCTGATCTGCGGTGTCACGCATGGCGTCGCCACGGCCACAGGGGAGGTTGTCGCCCCTACTGGATGCGGCGCTAGAGGATGGGGATGGAAACAACCGTGGATGGGAAGGCCGTGGAGAGGGGAACAATAACCAACTGGGCGGCGGTGGCGGCTTGGTGATGAGCAGAGGCACGCAAGGGGGCTAGTGGCGATGGGTAGTCGAGATTTGGAGGACGTTGAGTGAGATTCAGAAACTTGGGAGAGGAACGAGCGCGCGGAAGAAATTTGGGAGAGGGGCGAGCGCGGCATGACGGCGATTTGGGGGAGACGTAGGGAGCGGTAGGCGGCGGCGGGGAACAATGGAACTGGAGAGAAGCTAGGGTTTGGAATCAGCCTGACAAGTGGCCTTATTGGATAAAGTTTGCCAATGGGCCGAGAGAGCGCTCCAGATAAATGGGCCGGTCTGCGTATGCCGACGAATAGTTGGATGCGTGTAACAAGAAGTACCGGCCGATGGTTTAACGGAAATCTTAATTTATTATAGCGACTGATGTTCTCTCGTAAACTCTCGAAGTAGCGACCGATGCTCTGTTAGAAAACTATACCGACCAACTGTTTATCAGTAATTTTCTATTTATACCGTCGAATGTGCGACGCTAATTAGGGGCTGTGGTATAGTGTATGAGGCAGATAGGGAAGAACATAAATGTCCAAAACTGTGAGGCAGATTGATACCTACTGCAGGCTGGGTCCTCACCAGAATCATCACTGATTGTCTCATATCTGGTAACTACATTTCCTACTATGATCTCAGGTATAAGTCTATACCGACCGATCTTGTTATACCGACCGACGGTTCGACGATCTAGAGAATAAATACTGAATATATATTGTTAATTAGTATAATATTTACCCCAAATTCAGTTTATATCAGTGCATAAACAGGCATCACATGATCACAAGATGCATCAGCATTCTGTACAATTGACATCATTTCATTGAAAAGGAGCATATAGCATTGATATTGATCACATTAAACAGGTATCACAGTAAATAATATAGTTTCTTCATTATAACAATGCAACCAGAAATGAAATATATTTACCAATAATTAACACATATGCTCAGGTGATGCTGGCATAGAAAGAAAGAGATGGACACGGAATTTTCTAACAGAGATGCTAAGATGACTGGAAGCCCCAAAGAAAACCATTATTGTGAAGCTATCATAATAAAGCAAGCTCAGAATTGAGGATAAAAGAAAAGGAGAACTTAAAATGAATGACTTAGGTAGGAGGGACAAGACACACCTTGGTACAGAGTGCGATGATATTAGTATCCGTTTGCTGCCAGTTTTCACTTCTTCAATAGCGTAAAATTTTTCCAATTGAACTTGTTGAAGTAAAAGAGCAAGAGCTCACTCATCATTTATCAGGTCTGAAAGCCATTATGTGGAGAAACAGACAGCTGTCAGCCTCTCTAGTACCTTGATCGACAAAAAAAAATATGGGCCAAGTGGGTTCAACAAAAGGATAATCAAATGAGGCCAATTGACTTACTAAAATAAGGAAATTATAAACTGCATGTTGGTCAGAACACCAATCAACAATTGGGTACAATCTCTTTTCTTCTTGCTTTTGATGATCCATTCTGGCAACCTAGAGGTTCTACTCTTTGAACGTATGTAACCTACAGGCTACATCCCGAGTTGATTCAAGTAGCTTATACACACGAATGGAAGCTACGCAGATACAATTCCAATGAAATCTGGGACACACCTCGAGTATTTCGTGGAAGAGGCGCATGTTGAACGTGGGCATATCGAAAACCTTGACCCTGATAACCTCCTCCGTCCTCCATTTCTCCCTGATCTTCTCCACAATCTCCCTCCTGAGCTCGGCGGCGGGGAGCTTCAGCTCCGCCATCCACGCCGGCGACCGGGCCGCCTGCGGCATCGGCCTCTCCCACAAGAACCGCGCATCCCTGGACGCCCGCTGCTCATCCTCCTCCCCTCGGCATCGAACCCGCCGCGGGCATTGGGAGCACGCCACGCCGTTGTCGACGCGGAACACGTCCTCGACCGACCCCCGCAGCGGGTGCCGGGGCGGGGCGCCGCGGCCTTGGTGGGCCCTACCGCGTGGGAGAAGCCGGCGCGTTGGAGGCGGCGGAGGATGAGGGACATGGTGGAGCGGCGCCCGGCACCAGGAGACCGCGCCCGGGGCGACGACGGGGCGGCGGCAGCGGCGGCGGCGGCGGCGACTACGGGCGGTGGCCGACGAGGGGGCAGCGCCGGCGGCGGTCGACGTCGGGGCGGCGGCGGGGCACGAGCTGCGGAGACTGGGACACTGGGTGGCCGATACGGATCGGTACGGCGGCGGCGGCGGCACCGATGGCGAGCGCGGGCGAAGGGGCGAGGGAGAGATCGTGGGGCGGGCGGGCGATCCGGCGAGGTGGGGACGCGGAATTTTTTACGTAGATGAGGGACGGGCGGTTGCGGCGCGTTGGCTTCGTCATGGAGATCGTGGGGATGGAGGGCGCGGGAGGCAGGGGAAAAAAAAGACGCGGAGGGCAGAGTAAATTTTTGCGTACACCATTCTCCTCTTTGATTTTATTAAGTTGTAGAGATAGAGATTCTCTATCGAGTGAAATTCAGACAATTTTATCTGAAATTCAACGTACAATTGTCTGATCCAGTTTCATAAAAAATCAGTAGTATCAACAAGTAATCTAATCTCATCTGTTGGTTATTTTGTCGGCGCCATCAAATCCCAATGTGAATCCTTCACTATCCGTAGCTCCTTCCCGTCGAGATCAAAAATCAAGCAGCAGCAGCATGGACGATCCCACCACGGCCGCCGGTGCCTTCTGACTGTGACCGAGGCGGGGTGGGTCCTCGAGCTCGCGTCGCCAAGCTCGCCACCGCCGCCGCCGGCGCGGCATGAACCTTGCCGCCGCTGCCTTCTGGCGGGGAACTAGACGGAGGGGTGGGTCCTCGCATCACCACGCGCGTCGTCGCGCCCAATGGCGCGGCGTGAACTTTCCCGCCGCTGCCTTCCTTGGGCGTGCCGGGGCGCCCTCTTGGAGAAGGAGCGCCTCTTCTCGCCGCCCGCAGCTGCTGGGCTGCCGCCGCGTCCACTCGTCGCGGCGCGCTCGCCAGGCTGATTGTTGGAGGCGCAGCGCGGTAGAACGCGATGCCGAGGCTGGACACGGTCGGCAGGAGCTGCCGCGGGAGCGGGCTAGTTGGCGCAGACGACGGCGACGCCATGGCCATGTGTCTTGCTTGGCCTTGGTCCTTGGATAGGTCGAGCTGGCTCTCTAGCACTCGGTGATGGAATGAAGGACGGATCTCTTGATCGTGTTCAACTGATGATCTGCAGAGCTCTCCTTGTCTCTGGCGATCGATGGGTGCTTCTTGCGCTGATGGAGAAGCCGATGCGTTGTTTGATGATGCTTGCAGCTGGTGCTCGAGCTCTATTTATAGTAACCGGTCATTGATCGATGGTGAGCAGAGAACGCAGCACGGGGACGCCCAAGTTGTATGAAAGTCTAAGTCAAAGCTTCCGCGTGTGCTACCAATTCTGGGGTATTGTAGTCGTGGACTGGGATTGGCGGCTTTAGAAAATGTTTTGATCGAGTCAGCGTTGTTTGTGGCCGTACGACCGCTTGTATAGGTCTCAGTAGCACTCACATGGGTCCGGACAGTCAGTGCCTATCATGCTGGAACTAAAGATGGATACTAATGACATCTTATGTGTTGAGAATTAATTCTTCAACATCCATATCTAATTCTTTTTAATATTTAAAAATATTTCTAATACTTTTTTCTAGAATGATATGCAGATAAGAGGCCACAATGTTTTCATATTGTGGATGTCCATGACCAAACATGAAACTATATCATTAGACATAATATTTACTAAGAGGCTTCTAATTAATTATTATAAGATATTTTGTACCAAAGGGTTCAAGAGATTGCACCTGGCCAACAACAAAATGACCCTTGTATTCCAATGAATAGGCCGGGAATAGGGTGCTGTTTAAACCACAAAAAGGACATGAAGACATTGGAAACCACCATATATTTTAGTAGAGTGAAATCATCGATGTCATTGTTCTAAAGTGAGCAACAAAATAGATACAAAAAGATTTGTGCTCACTTATTACATATTAAGATGATGAGATACAAAATTTTGAGCAAACAACATATTGTTCTACACAAAGTTTCCTCGCTATGATGCATATATGAATCTATCATAGGTTTAGATTTTAGAGTCAAAAAATTCTAGAACCCATTGAAATGGAAGAAGTTAGGAAATTAAGTCCGGTTTCATTTGTGTTGAAAAAAAGAATCTTATTTTAACCAATGTAATCCATTTTTTCTCAAATCTACCAAAAATTGACTAGATTTTAGACATATTTGAACCAAAAAATGATATAATATTTGGGCGTAAATAATGAAAATAATGGATCACAAAAGTGTCACGATATAAACAAAATTATAATATATTAATAAACAAATTTAATAATATCAGTTGTAATATAAATATGAAAGAGCTAGGGAAAGGCTAATTGCTTTGTAATCTTTGTAGTCGGTACAATAAAGGTAATATGGTTTTTCTCACATACATTATATGACACAGTGTGAAATAATGCATAAAAATATTGTTGTGCGTCAAATTGGAATCACTATAATGTGAATAAATATCATTATGAGATTTAAGGATATATGATGTAATGTTAACTTTAGTAGATTTCAAAATTCTTACAACCATTATTTTATTTTCTTCTCTTTCTCTTTTCATTTATATCAATAATGTGTAGATCCCACATTCCATTCCACACATTTTTTAGTTCATTGGCTCATCAAAGAGTGCATGAGACTCGGGTACCCACATAAGTGGACCCATATGACTACAACGATGGACCGCATAATGAATATGTATGACCCGGTCTTCCATAGGATGCATCATAATTTGCGCATCAAGCCTACTCAGGAGACTGTAAACGGACTAGTAAGAGACAAGCGGAGGTCGCTGGAAGACTTTCCGATTTAAAGGACGGCAAACCACTTTAGGTCCACTATAAGGTGCCCGCATGTCTCTAACAGTGACCGCCATAATCCACAGTTATTGCACTATAAATTATCCCCAATGCATCATATATCATAATTGCATACATATTATAAGATATAGCACTGACTAAATTATCCATTAGCCCGAGTATTATAGTGCTATCCTAATTGCAGAAGTTCCATTTATAATATGTCCATACAGTACCAAATATTACACACAAATGCAAAGTACAAAATATTACAATTCCATGGCATAGCAAAATCAACACAGGTCTATGTTCGCGTTGGCTTCGTCATGGAGATCGTGGGGATGGAGGGCGCGGGAGGCAGGGGAAAAAAAAGACGCGGAGGGCAGAGTAAATTTTTGCGTACACCATTCTCCTCTTTGATCTCTATCGAGTGAAATTCAGACAATTTTATCTGAAATTCAACGTACAATTATCTGATCCAGTCTCATAAAAAATCAGTAGTATCAACAAGTAATCTAATCTCATCTGTTGGTTATTTTGTCGGCGCCATCAAATCCCAATGTGAATCGTCCTTCACTATCCGTAGCTCCTTCCCGTCGAGATCAAAAATCAAGCAGCAGCAGCATGGACGATCCCACCACGGCCGCCGGTGCCTTCTGACTGTGACCGAGGCGGGGTGGGTCCTCGAGCTCGCGTCGCCAAGCTCGCCACCGCCGCCGCCGGCGCGGCATGAACCTTATCAAAATATTAATTAATAATAATATATGTATATTATATGTGTAGTTCTAAATGATCGATGTTATAGTTATATTCTATTATTATAGTATGATATATTAGATTTTTGAGGTATTAAGACCATAAATAATATAATTTTTTATATTATATATATATATTACTATGGCAATTTTAAATTTAACTTCATCCTTTTATATTGAAGTATATAGTAAATATGAAAATTCTAAATATCTCTACCTAATACTAAAGGAAGGATTGATTCAGCGGTACATCGTAAATTTGCAATAAAGACCCCAAATTTTTATTACTTAACCCACAGTTCTAATATAAAGCAAATAACTAATCTGTTTTCAGTTTGGTCCGTCCGTGATTTGTAGCAACCGTGTGTGCTTCTGATCCCAATGGGCGAGTTCGGATCAAAGAGGCCCGGCAGGGGAAAAGGAGACGGAGGAATTATAGAAACGTACATATACCTGGGAACCTAATTTGGATCGGAAGCACACAGTTACTAAAAATCACGGAGCGACCAAACTGAAAACAAATTAGTTATTTGCTTTATATTAGAACTGTGGGTTAATTAATAAAAATTTAGGGTCTTTATTGTAAATTTACGACGTACCGCTGAATCAATCCTTGCTTTAGTATTAGGTAGAGATATTTAGAATTTTCATATTTACTATATACTTCAATATAAAAGGATGAAATGTTTATGCCGTGTGCATTTTCCTCTATACCCACCTGGTAAGGGAAAAAAAAACCTCATTGCCAAAGATAGGAGTGTGGCTCTTATGATGGATGATGATGATAGAAAAAAGCTCAAGGAAGCATAAAAGAGCCAAGACACGATGTCCCAACGAGGTAGAAATTCATAAGTAGCCACAACGTGAGTGTGCACCCTTGTTCCCTAGCCATGGCGCTCATCCACGGCCACAATAGAAGAAGTTCA
>OAMR01000321.1:172177-248122 GCA_900205405.1 Echinochloa crus-galli | reverse complement strand
AAAGGGGTACCCCTTTAGCACCGGGTTCAATAACCTAACCTTTTTTCGATAGGGAAACTTTATTAATCTTAGCCAATTACATCGAGAAGATACAATTACACTAAGATCATTCCCGACCTCTGCATAGCTAAGATGCACACAACCTAAAAAGAGAAAATAAAAAATAAGACATAAAAAATTATGTCAAAGCAGACTACCCATACGATTTAACCTTCAGTTTTATACAGCAACAAAGCAGCATATGGACTACGGAAAAGGCTCCCTAGAAACAACGCCCCCAATAAGAAAACAGCACGCGCAGTAGCCGTCGTTGCCATGATCCAACCAGTTAAGATCAGTTCATCGATTTTCACCGTAGATAGCAATCCATCGAGCTCCAAACAAATGCTTCAGCAAGACCATTGTCAGGTACAACCAACTAAGCACGGACATGAGGATTTCTCCCTGGAGTTCAGAAATCCGAACCAAAAAAGCTTTTAGAGTTGGAAGAGACTCTTGGGAGTTAGTTTCTTCCAAGTGGACCTTGTATTGATAGGACTTGATTTTCAGATCTTAACACCCGAATGACGGGCGGCACCACCATGGGTTCTACTATCACTAGCTTATCACCTATCACAAATCATGTTTTCAGAAAACAAACATAATTGTTAATAACAATCACAATGGATGAAGATGATTATTAAAACTCACCAACTCCTTTGGCTACTTCACCCGAGCTCCTGATGTTCACAAATGGATTGAAATGAATGTTTACATACCATTTGCCAGTAATATGCATAAGCTTGAAAATTCAGTTAGAAAATTTACATCATACATTGATTATTACATTGGACATATGAAAATCATCATGCCTATTACTAAGCTGCAGGAGTAAGATGAGCATGAAAAGAGATAGGGATCAAAATTTCCATAACAATTGTTTTTCACAGAAATGTTACATTGTAATTAGTAGAATAGGCCGGTGATCGGCAATATGCATGGTTCCATTTCTGTGAAAAACAATTGTTATGGAAATTTTGATCCCTATCTCTTTTCATGCTCATCTTACTCCTGCAGCTTAGTAATAGGCATGATGATTTTCATATGTCCAATGTAATAATCAATGTATGATGTAAATTTTCTAACTGAATTTTCAAGCTTATGCATATTACTGGCAAATGGTATGTAAACATTCATTTCAATCCATTTGTGAACATCAGGAGCTCGGGTGAAGTAGCCAAAGGAGTTGGTGAGTTTTAATAATCATCTTCATCCATTGTGATTGTTATTAACAATTATGTTTGTTTTCTGAAAACATGACCCGCCGCGGGCATTGGGAGCACGCCACGCCGTTGTCGACGCGGAACACGTCCTCGACCGACCCCCGCAGCGGGTGCCGGGGCGGGGCGCCGCGGCCTTGGTGGGCCCTACCGCGTGGGAGAAGCCGGCGCGTTGGAGGCGGCGGAGGATGAGGGACATGGTGGAGCGGCGCCCGGCACCAGGAGACCGCGCCCGGGGCGACGACTGGGCGGCGGCAGCGGCAGCGGCGGCGGCGACTACGGGCGGTGGCAATACCCAACCTATTCATCCGATGTGCACAACGAGTGTGGTGACGTTGGCACCATAGTTATTAGGACCGGACCGGTAATCGAACCGGTGAGAGCGTCGGTTCAATGGTTCACTGGTTCAACCGTTAAGAACCGATTGAACCGCCGGTTCGATAACTTTGAACCGTGAAGTGAACCGGTGACAAATACTACGAACCTGTCCAATATACTAGTGATGACTAGCAGTATATATTACATTGCATAGTTTATTATAAGAAAAATATATGCTCATAAATAACACGGTTATGTAACCATGTTCCAAGTTCAACATCTAAACCATAAATTCAAGCAACAAGTTCATAACAAGACTACAGAAACTTGTGCTACTGACTACGGACTTACCGAGTAGCGAGTACTCACGTAGTGGGAAACTTGTGCTACTACTGATTACGGACTTACCGAGTAGCGAGTACTCACGTAGTGGCACTCTCCATTCATATTTCTAATTAACGGTCTATTGAGTTGTAAACAATTTTGACTCTCTATATCTAGGAAGTCTGAACTCTAATTACTATACAAATAACAAATCAAATCAAATCAGTGGTGTCTAAACTCCAAAACTCACTAACCATTAGCCATGTCATCATCGTGGAGATGGAGCAGTGGAGCGCCATTGGCCGTCGTGTGTCGGGTGCCGCGACACAGGGGATGATGGGCCGCCGACGTGCCGTCGAGGGGCAGCCGCCGGCGATGGCAAAGCTGGACGGGCCGACGAGGTGGAGCTGCTGCCTCCAGAGATGATGCACTGCCGGGCGCCGCTGGACAAGATGCGCCGCCAGCTGCCACTGGACAAGATGCGCCGCCGGCCGCCGCTGGAGAAGAGCGGCTGCTGGCTGCCGCCCTTTTTTCTTTTGCCTCTGTCCGCTTGAGATGCGCCGCCGCCGACCGCCAAAATCCCGTGAAAAGATCCCGGCGTCCCAGCAGCTCTCGTAATCCTAAAACAACGGAATTTCCATTACTACCCTCGATTGGATAAGGTTCTACTGAATCAGCAAAGGGGTATTTTTGGTACAAATCAAAACCTGTCCGGTTCATATAGAACCGCCCGGTTCGCCGGTTTCACAAAAAACCGGCTGGTTCTTCGGTTTTTACCGGTTCGATTGCTTGAACGGTCTTTGAAGCGAACCGAGCCGTTGGAGGCTCTGGTTCGATCTTTTACCGGTCGGACCGCCGGTCCGGTCCGGTCCTAATAACTATAGTTGGCACCTTATAGTGGGGTGTGTTTTCTAGCAACGGTAACTCCATCTCTTTCCTCTACACTAAGAAGAGACCATGGTTATTAATGAAATGCGATGAATTTGATTTTTTCTCCCGTTGCAACGCACGGGCATGTTTGCTTAGAGATGAAAACCGAGTTCAGCCGCCAGCACAAGACAGAACGTTTGAGTTTCTACGGATAAATCAACTAATCAGGCATGTTAAAGGCTGAACATAAATATTTGTAGTAGTGTTACACATTGCATTTACTGAACACTTTAATTCCATTCTATTCTACCGAACTTGGGGATGATTCTCTGAACTTCAGATCGAGATCATCCATGCATGTAGCAAGTAGCAGCAGGGCTTGCCCTTACATATGTCTATCTTGGTATGTTATTCAATCCAATCGGGTTTTTATAAAAACGAAATTGTACTACTGTGGTACTATTACCCTATTAGCTAGTAATCCGGCCAGTCCGTTCAACTGGTTGCTTCGTTCCTGTGGTCAATGGTGGCTTCCGCCTTGGCCGCCGGATCCTTCCTTCGGCAAGCCGGGCGGCGCCGGGGATCCTAGTACTCGCTTTGCCGACGCCGTCGGCACCGCGGCGTGAACCTTCCCGCCGCCGCCTTCCTTGGGCTTGCCGGGGCGCCCCTTGGGAGGATGAGGAGCACGGCCCATCGTCCTCGCCGCCGGCAGTTCGAGCTCGGCCACAACCGCGTCGTCAACCTGACGCCGCAGCAGCACGGCCGTGGCAACAACGCCGTCGTCGCCGTGCCTTCCTGCTGCCTCGTCGTGGTACGAAGCCGTCGCGAGGGGATTCAGTCTCAGGCCTCTCGCCGCCGCCGGCAGCCGCAGGCGGACGGAAGGCGGCGATGGCCAGCAGAGCGCGCTCAGCCCATGGCGCGCGGACGGCGACGTCCTGTACCGCAGGAGCTGGAGCGGGAGGGTGAGCGAAGAAGACGACGACGCCATGGCTCAGATGGCTCGAGCTCTCGGTGATCAGTTGAGATCGGATGCTCCCTTGTGTTTGTGTGGTTGTGTTGACGATGGATGAATGCATGCAGCTGCCTATTTAAAAGGATGGATGGAGAGCAGAGAACGGTAGCGGGAGAAGGATATCCGGACAGGTGTCGTTTTGACTTTTTACGGCTGTTCAAAACTCAAAAGTCAGTGATTTGGCCGCGCGTGTTTTCAGACAGAGATTGTCAAGATAGGCACGGCTGTACGAGGTCAAGTGAAGAATGTTTCTTGCTGATGAACGGTCAATTCAAGATTCAGGTTGAATTCTGCGTAATTAATGCTTTGAGATTAATTTGATCTGGTCACTGAGATGTGCGTGGGCGTGGCCATCCCAGTCGCATCAGAATCCATCAGCCGTACCGTGTTTACGTACGTTGTATTTGTGCAGTATTGTTGATCGATGATCTAGTCAGCATCTGTTTTTCTAAAAAAAAAATCGGTGTGTCTTCAGCGACGCTGACCAAGAGGATGAGTGAGCCGCGAGGGGGTGCAAGGAAACAGACGGCCCGCCCAACAACATGATGTCGGAGAGAAGAGTGAGTCAATCTCGTGTAATCTACTAGCATGTAACACTACTATTGAATGATTGTATAAGACTAATAAAATTTTCCTTAATATTACTGATTAGCTAGTTATTTATTAATAATTATACCATATATAATTTAGGATCATATTATCCGCGCAACCACACATGCTCGCAATTTTGAGGAGTCCAAATGGCAGCATTTTAGGAAAGGTGCTGAAGAATGTCTACCCACACCCTCTCTTGCCGCCTCCCATAGTCGTCGGCTACAGCCGCACCGCCCGCCCACCACTCTCGTCCTGCCACCACCAACCCAGCCCTATCTAATCTTGTCTGCGTCATGTCCCTACTCCGGCTAACCGCAACCTGCAGCCGGTGTCGCGCACTGCCTCGCTGCTCCACTCATCGTCCACTGCCACTTCTGCCCCGCTCTCTGTCGCCGGGCTAGCCTTCCTTCAGCGATTCTTCCACATCCGTGTTGTAGAGCTTCTCCTCCTCAACCCGAACCACAAACTTTAAGGTGCTCTCACGTAGGGCCACAACGGAGGTAGCGACATCTACACAGTAGTTCGATGTCAATATCGAAGAGAAGGAAGGAAACGAGATAGAGATAAAATCAGCCCACCTGCAAGGGTGAGATGAAGGCGGTGGACGCAGGATGGCTATTTACCGCATGGGCGGCAAATAATATTCCCTGCACTTTTGTCTATTAATCCATGGTACCATGCATGACCTAACCTTCCGGTTGCAACAAGTAGTGAAGGCGAAATGGCTCGATGCAAAGGCATCTTTTCCTCACATATTCGGTTCCGTCTCCCGATCGGAGGGAGTCTTGGTGAGGTCTCCTGCCCAGCACGGCTGCATGGAGACACCAAGTTACACGGCCAGAATGATCAATATCTGCACCGGGTGGGAAAGGCCTTTAGCACCGGGTTTCCCACCCGGTGCAACTAATCCGAGGCTAAAGGGGTACCCCTTTAGCACCGGGTTCAATAACCGGTGCTAAAGGTCCTTTAGCACCGGTTGCAGCCAGCAACCGGTGCTAAAGGGCCTGCCCCCGCAGCGCCTTTAGCAGGGCCTTTACCACCGGTTGCTGTCTACGCCCGGTGCTAAAGGGCCTGCCCCCGCAGCGCCTTTAGCAGGGCCTTTAGCACCGGTTATTGTCTACGCCCGGTGCTAAATGCCCCGGGTTTTGTTTTTTTTTTTTTGCTTTTTTCAGTAGCCATGCATGCACGTTTATATATACGTATATATTCTAATACGTGTATTCTAATGCGTATTCGGCCGACTCTATATTCATACTAGCTGACATTTCATCAAAATAGAAGACATATATATTACAAAAGTAGATATTCATGCATCTCAACTCGAGTTATATATATTTAAACTGTATTTTCTACTTAATTAAGATTGACGACTATCTTGTTGCACTGTCCGGCACGTCCTCCAGTACTGGCGAGAAGTATTCTCCTCGGGGATTGACGACCTCGTCCCAGATCCATCCGACGAGCTGTTCTGCAATTGCGTCAATTCTTTCTAGCTCCAGGGACTATTACTTTTCCAGCCTGCATTCATTATAATTTACAAATGAGTGAAAGATATTGGCACCGCCGAATCGGAGACAATAATTGTGCACTTAATAATAATGGAAATGTGTACATACCATGATATCATGCTGTGTAATCTTTTCCAAACCGGCCATTAGCAATCATGGTATGTAATCGCAAACATAGTATGCACATAAATTGTTTCCCGGCCCCTGTTTGGCACACTGTCGACAAAAAGAAATTAAGTAAAATTCATATAATATATTAGCCGAGGTCTACATGTACAAATTACTTGCTTACCGGAAAGCCAATGTTCCATTTCAGTGTTTCATGGTCAATACCAGTGTGATCTTTACGAAATTGAACCCACACCCTGCGTACAAAAAAATTGAGTTAAGTCATTGCGAGTGTAAGGGGTGAATTAATTAGGGGAAAATATACACCACCTTGTCATCATGTCAATGATGTTCTGTAGTTTCCATTTTGGAGTGTGCAACGAATCAAAGACGTTGACGACACCCCGGTCAGGGCACAATATGAGTAGGAGCCAGTGGAATCTGTGTACATGTATACATTATAATCAGAAATGAAATAGTACAAAGACAGTATAAGAAGAAGCGTGTGTATGTACTCACTCGATGTTGTACGGTATTAGTATGGACTCGCAATAATGTTGTTTGTCAATATACTTGTATAGGTTTCCATATGTAGGTTGATGGAGGTTTTCTACTTGGTTATGGTACTAACGAACATGCCTATCGGGTTTTCAACAAAGCCTCCGGTTGTGTTGAGATCACGGTAGACGTGAAATTTGATGAATCAAACGGCTCTCAAGTAGAGCAAGTTGTAAATGACCTTGTAGATGAAGAACCGCCAAGTCAAGCAATTAAGAAGCTAAGTCTTGGAGAAGTGAAACCTCAAGAATCTCAAGAGGATGATGAAGAGCAAGACCAAGTCTCGGAAACCATGTTCAATCATGATCCAAATCAATATAAAATGCTAGAAAATCAATATAAAATGCTAGAAAATCAATATAAAATGCTAGAAAATCAATATAAAATGCTAGAAAATCTTATAAATTACTAGAAAATCAATATAAAATGCTAGAAAATCAATATAAAATGCTAGAAAATCAATATAAAATGCTAGAAAATCAATATAAAATGCTAGAAAATCAATATAAAATGCTAGAAAATCAATATAAAATGCTAGAAAATCAATATAAAATGCTAGAAAATCAATATAAAATGCTAGAAAATCAATATAAAATGCTAGAAAATCAATATAAAATGCTAGAAAATCAATATAAAATGCTAGAAAATCAATATAAAATGCTAGAAAATCAATATAAAATGCTAGAAAATCAATATAAAATGCTAGAAAATCTTATAAATTACTAGAAAATCAATATAAAATGCTAGAAAATCAATATAAAATGCTAGAAAATCAATATAAAATGCTAGAAAATCAATATAAAATGCTAGAAAATCAATATAAAATGCTAGAAAATCAATATAAAATGCTAGAAAATCAATATAAAATGCTAGAAAATCAATATAAAATGCTAGAAAATCAATATAAAATGCTAGAAAATCAATATAAAATGCTAGAAAATCAATATAAAATGCTAGAAAATCAATATAAAATGCTAGAAAATCAATATAAAATGCTAGAAAATCAATATAAAATGCTAGAAAATCTTATAAATTACTAGAAAATCAATATAAAATGCTAGAATTAATAAAAACAATCTTATAAATCAATAGAAAATCTTAGAACATAGGTGGAACATAAATGCAAATATAGTTATTACAAATTGGGTGGAACATAGTGCAATTAAATTACATGGCATCATCGTTTACTCGGACACTAATAAACTTCCTCTTTACAAATGTTCCTTGATTGTGATCACGCCGTAGATACGGTGTCTCCTCCGCCGCTAACAGGATGCTTGGGTCATCAGCCACTGAGAATGGAGGCCGGCCATCGAGCATATCATAATCTTCATCCGTCTTGTCCTCAACTCCTACGATTTTTCTCTTTCTAGGAAGAACTATATGACGCTTTGGCTCGTCTTGTGATGGGTCCAATTGCTTACCCCCACCTTTCTTATCCGCCCCTTTCTTCGGTCTGCTAGTCATGTCCTTCACATAAAAAACTTGTGTGACAGCTTTGCCCAGGACGAACGGTTCGTCTAGAAAGCCAATCTTGCTTAGGTCCACTAACGTCATTCCATAGTCCGCTTCAACTTTAACACCTCCTCCAGTCAGCTTCACCCATTGGCACTTGAACAGTGGGATCTTCAAAGGTCCGTACTCTAGTTCCCATATCTCCTCTATGATTCCATAGTATGAGTTTGTATTGCCATTGGTGTCTGTCGCGTCGATCCGGACACCACTGTTTTGGTTGGTGCTTTTCTTGTCCTGGGCTCTTGTGTAAAATGTATACCCATTGATGTCGTATCCTTGGAATGTCAAGATCGTGCTCGATGGACCTCTAGCTACAAAAGCTAGCTGCGCATCAATGCCCTCGACACCCATAAGACGTCTTCGCAACCAATCGGCGAAAGTACTATTGTGCAGACGCTGAATGAAGGCCGCAGACTTTGTTGAGTTTTCGTCCCTGAGAATCTGCATGTGCTCCTCGATGTACGGAGCAACTAAGGTTGATTGTTGCAAAACTGTGAGGTGCGCTTTACGAAATGTCTCAACGTCCTTGATCACCATCGATCTTCTCCCTAGTGTGCCCTTTCCACCAAGTCTCCCCTCGTGATGGGATTCGGGCACACCAATCGGCATAAGATCGTCGACAAAGTCAACACAGAATTCAATGACCTCCTCCGTTTCGTATCCCTTAGCAATGCATCCTTCTGGACGAGAACGATTACGGACATACTTCTTTAGGACAGCGAAGAACCTCTCAAATGGGAACATGTTGTGTAGAAATACTGGGCCCAATATACGAATCTCTTTGACGAGGTGAACCAATAGATGTGTCATGATATTGAAGAAGGATGGTGGAAATATCATCTCAAAGCTGACAAGACATTGCACCACGTCGTTCTGTAGCTGATCTAAGTGGTCTGGATTGATCACCTTCTGAGAAATTGCATTGAGGAATGCACATAGCTTCACAATGGCTTTCCGCACGTTTACTGGTAGCACACCCCTGAGTATGACGGGAAGCAGCTGTGTCATCAACACATGGCAGTCGTGAGACTTCAGGTTTGTGAACTTCTTCTCTTTCATATTTATTATTCCCTTAATATTGGAGGAGTAGCCAGACGGAACCTTGATACTGTTCAAGCATTCAAACATGCTTGCCTTCTCTTCTTTGCTGAGAGTGAAGCTGGCAGGATGCAAGTACTGGCGTCCTTTGTCTCTCTTTTCTGGATGTAGATCAGTCCATTGCTTCAACCGTTTCAGCTCCTAACGTGCTTCCAGTGTATCTTTTGGCTTCCCATAAGTACCCAGGAAGCTTATCAAGTTCACACAAAGATTCTTCGTCAGATGCATCACATCAATCGCGTTACGGACCTCTAAACGTTGCCAATAAGGTAGCTCCCAAAAGATAGACTTCTTCTTCCACATCGCGGCACGACCATCCTCGCCCGTCGGAGCAGCCTGGCTTCCGTCTCCCTTGCCAAACACCACGTGTAGGTCCTTCACCATATCAAATAGCTCTTCTCCACTCCGAGTCGAATATTGCCTTTAATTCCCTCCATAGCATCTCCTTCTCTGTATCGGGGAGCACGTACTCCTCAGTGGGGTCCGTGGACTTCCATTTTCTGATACTAATGGGCACATTGTCCCGTACAATTACCCCGCACTGAGATACAAAAGCAATAAATAAAGCCCGCGTCAACATAGATGGAATTATTGTTTTCAAACTGTGAATTATAAGCAACAACAAAGTACTTACAGTGTCCAACAGGTGATCAAATCCACGTCCATGGCGTCGCGGTGGTACAGCTCATATATATCATTAAACCTGAGCCAGACAAAATCCGCGTCACCATTGTAGAAGTCTTGGTTGACAGTGGGATCAAGCTTCGGCTCCGGCTCTGGTTTTCTCCTCCACTCGGCCATTTGCCTCTTTGTGTCTGCTTTCACCCAGGCTTCGAGCTCTTCTGGGGTCTTCTCAGCCGTTGTTTTCTGTGGTGCGGGCTGCTCTTTGGGTTTCCGCACCTTCTTCCCTGGTGGAGTGGGGGCGGAGGCTTTAGTGCGGCGCTGCCTCTTCGGCGGAGGGGACGGAGACCTCCGCGGCGGAGGGGACGGGCTTGCATCAGGAGCTCCCGGAGAATCGTCATGATCCGGTGGATCTCTTGGAGACGGGGGAGGTGACGGAGGCTTGTTGGTAGCAGAAGGTGTACCGGGTATGACGACATCTCCCTTGCTCCATAGAATGATGCAGTAAGAACACTGACCGAGTTTTGTTTCTTCGTCACCTCCAGGGATGTCAAGTTCCAAGTCTTCCCACTTGGCAACGACTTGCTCCACCTCTACCGGTATGTAACCATGTGGAATGTCATTGCAATGCCATTTCTGCCCTTCTTCCACACGTTTAGTCATACCGTATGCGACTTGATAATTTAGTAGTCACAAAGAAAGTTAGTAAATGAATGGTATTTACGGTGAAATGTATGCAGTATGAACTAAGGTCGCATACGTACCACCAAAGCTAAGTTCTTCTGCCTGACGACAAGCTCGCACGCGGTCCGTTGAGTTATTTCATCCACGGTGTAACGGACCGCTTCGGCGGCCTGTGTGGAAGCGTGACTGCTTTGATATTGCCGTGGAGGGCTAATAAGGGCCGCATCTTGTAGAGGTGCATGCTCTGTGGAACCGGTCCCGCCTGCGGCTTGTTGGAGAGGTGCAGGCTCCGTGGAACCGGTCCCGCTTGTGGCTTGTTGTATCTGCAGCCATGCTACCTTCATCCGTCGCTCCATCTCTGACTCCACTGTACGAAATTGAATCCAGGCCCTGCGAACAAAAAAATTGAGTTAAGTCATTGCGAGTGTAAGGGGTGAATTAAGTAGGGGAAAATATACATCACCTTGTCATCATGTCCATGATGTTCTGTAGTTTTTCTTTTGGAGTGTGCAACGAATCAAAGACGTTCACGACACCCCGGTCAGGACACAATATTATTAAGAACCAGTGGAATCTGTGCACATGTATACATTATATCATTTCTGATGCTAATGGGCACATTGTCCCGTACAATTACCCCGCACTGACTTACAAATTTCTTAGCCACTCTTGGGGGCTCAACTGGCTCCCCGTCATCCTCCACTCGGGTGATGTGTAACTTGACATCCTTCAGCTTCTTCGTGGTCGATCGTTTTGATTTCTTAGCAGAGGCGACCTACACAAATTACATATATACGAGATGATATACTTTTATCATGCGCCGTTTATTCCTTCTTGATTCTTCCAAATACCAGTCATGGAATCGGCGCATCTTCGTCTGTAGGTTGCTCTCCATTTCAGGAGGGACCATAGGCTCGCAAAGCTTAAACGGCCACTTCAGTGTTGTGTTTACAGGCACCTCTTCTTCCCCCAGGACTTGCGCTCTGGTTAGTCCAGTCTCGGCCATTACTCGTTAGAAGGGTTCCGGTACATCTCCAATATAACCAATAAAAAAAATTCCAATATAGATTTCCAACAATTTCCAACATATATTCATATACATTTGAAATAAATACATCTCCAATATACATTTGAACATGTATGCATATTTCTAAAATTTCTAACTTTATAACTAATAAAATACATCTCCAATATAGATTTCCAACAATTTCCAACAATTTTCAACATATATGCATATACATTTCAAATNNNGTCTTCGCAACCAATCGGCGAGAAAACTACATTTAAACATGTATGCATATTTCTAAAATTTCTAACTATATAACCAATAAAATACATCTCCAATATAGATTTCCAACAATTTCCAACAATTTCCAACCATTTTCAACATATATGCATATACATTTCAAATACAATTTCTAATATAGATTTCCAACAATTTTGAACATTTATGCATATTTCTAAAATTTCTCTAAGCTAAAATTTCTCTAAAATTTTCAATATTTGCTTAGCGCACGTGTTCGGTTAGCGAATACGCATGGCCGAACACGTTCGCTAAGGAAACGTGCATGGCCGAACGTGTTCGGCCATGCAATGGGTACCTGCACACACAAACAGCACAGCACGTACACACGGCACGAAGGCCGGCTCACAAGCATGCACGCACGACACGAAGGCCGGCTTCACTGACATCTCACCGCGACGGCGGCGCAGGGACGACGGGCGGCGCAGGGACGAGGGGCGGCGCAGGGCGTGTGGCCGGGGACGACCGCGGCGCCGGCACGGGGACGACGGCGGCCCGGGCGCGGGGACGACGGGGGCCCGGGCACGGGGACGACGGCGGCGCGGGTGTGGGGACGACGGCAGCCCGGGCGCGGGGACGAGGGCGGCGCCGGCGCGGGGACGACGGCGCCGTCAGCGCGGCGAGGAGGGGGCGGAGATATTTACATTGAAATGTATATTGGAAATGTTATATGTTTGAAATGTATATTGGAAAATGCTTCATTTAAATGTATTGGAGATATTTACATTGAAATGTATATTGGAAATGTTATATGTTTGAAATGTATATTGGAAAATGCTTCATTTAAATGTATTGGAGATATTTACATTGAAATGTATATTGGAAATGTTATATGTTTGAAATGTATATTGGAAAATGCTTCATTTAAATGTATTGGAGATATTTACATTGAAATGTATATTGGAAATGTTATATGTTTGAAATGTATATTGGAAAATGCTTCATTTAAATGTATTGGAGATATTTACATTGAAATGTATATTGGAAATGTTATATGTTTGAAATGTATATTGGAAAATGCTTCATTTAAATGTATTGGAGATATTTACATTGAAATGTATATTGGAAATGTTATATGTTTGAAATGTATATTGGAAAATGCTTCATTTAAATGTATTGGAGATATTTACATTGAAATGTATATTGGAAATGTTATATGTTTGAAATGTATATTGGAAAATGCTTCATTTAAATGTATTGGAGATATTTACATTGAAATGTATATTGGAAATGTTATATGTTTGAAATGTATATTGGAAAATGCTTCATTTAAATGTATTGGAGATATTTACATTGAAATGTATATTGGAAATGTTATATGTTTGAAATGTATATTGGAAAATGCTTCATTTAAATGTATTGGAGATATTTACATTGAAATGTATATTGGAAATGTTATATGTTTGAAATGTATATTGGAAAATGCTTCATTTAAATGTATTGGAGATATTTACATTGAAATGTATATTGGAAATGTTATATGTTTGAAATGTATATTGGAAAATGCTTCATTTAAATGTATATTGGAAATTCTATGTATATTAGAAATATATGTGCTTCATTTAAATGTATATTGGAAATGTTATATGTTTGTATAATGTATACTATCGAAAATGTTTATTTGAATAGTTATAAGGCTTATGTATTTTATTTATTAGAGAGGTTTATTTATTAAAAGTTGGAATAGTTATTTATTAATTTAATGAAATATATATTATTAGTTCTTTATTAAAAGGTAGAATAGTTATTTATTTATTTAACGGAAGGTATATTTATTTATTTAATGAATATAGTAATGTAGTTTTAGAAATTTATTTATATAATGGAATATATATTATAATTTGTATTTATTTATATATTAAATTTTTTTATCTTTAAATTGTATTGTATATTTGTTATTGGTTAATAATGCAGATGAATAGACAATGGATGTACGGGGACCCCCACGCTCAGGCCTTCCGTGATGGCCTTAGGACGTTTCTCGATGCCGCCGAGGCTAACAGGACGCCGTCCGGTTTCATGTTCTGCCCATGCACCCATTGTAAAAATATACAATCGTACAAACAAAGAGGTTGTCTTCAGGTGCATTTGATGAGGCACGGTTTCATGAGGAATTATTCTGTTTGGACGAAGCACGGTGAAAGAGGAATTCTAATGGATGAAGATGAAGAAGACGAGGCCGATGACGACATTCCGTTATTGGCTCAATACTACGGTTCCTTTGCATATGCTGCAATGGGTGATGCCGATGAGGAAGATGTTGCTCGGGAAGGCGATGCTCAGGAAGATGTTGCTCAGGAAAATGAACCTACTGATGGGCTCGGGCAAATGTTGCGTGATGCCGAGAAAGACTGCGGCAATGATAAGGAACTAAAAAAGATACAGCGCATGTTGCAGGACCACAAGACTGACCTGTACCCAGATTGCAAAGAGGGGCTAAAGAAGTTGGGTAGCACACTTGAACTTCTGTAGTGGAAGGCAGCAAATGGTGTTACTGATAAGGGTTTCGAGGAGCTACTGAAACTCGTAAAGAAGATTCTTCCAGAGGGTAACACATTGCCATCGACAACGTATCAAGCAAAACGTGTTGTTTGCCCTCTCGGTTTGGAGGTGCAGAAGATACATGCGTGTCCTAATGACTGTATCCTCTATCGCGGACAGTACGAACACTTGGATCGTTGTCCGGTTTGCACCTGCGCGCGATACAAAATCAGGCGGGACGACCCGGGTGATGTTGGGGGAGGGCGTTCTAAGAAAAAAATCCCTGCGAAGGTGATGTGGTATTTCCCTCTGATACCCCGTCTGAAGCGTTCTTCACACTACCAGAATCCTTCACATCCGCCCGTCTCCTCCGCCTCGGCCATTTTTGGACCCGGTGCTGATGGGGCTTCAGCACCGGGTCCAACGGCTAGGAGCGGGGGCGGCGCGGAGGTGTGTCCGGGCGGACACATTAGCACCGGGTCGTGGCAAGACCCGGTGCTAATGTTCACCCTTTAGCACCGGGTGCAGCCACGACCCGGTGCTAAAGGCCTCGGGCACATTAGCACCGGGTCGTGGCTGCACCCGGTGCTAAAGGGTGCGCATTAGCACCGGGTCTTGCCACGACCCGGTGCTAATGTGTCCGCCCGGACACACCTCCGCGCCGCCCCCGCTCCTAGCCGTTGGACCCGGTGCTGAAGCCCCATCAGCACCGGGTCCAAAAATGGCCGAGGCGGAGGAGGCGGACGGATGTGAAACATTCTGGTAGTGTAATATGTTTCTTCCTATCGTTTTACCGGCCCTGTATCCTCGGCGTCTGGTACGGAGCTGGGAGCTTTGACGTGCCACTGCTCGTGGTCGAGAGGACAGCCTGGCCTCTCTAGCTATATATACGTGCATTCCTTCCTCGGCATCGTCTATCATCACCTTCGCTGTCGACCATCACAGTCTGGTGAGAGAAACATCATCGGTGCTGTCCTTTTAGGCCTTGTTGTCAAATTTCACCCCAAATTCTACTATAAAAAAAGATTTTTGTCACGTCAAAATCAACATCACCAGGGTCGTCCCGCCTGATCTTGTATCATGCGCAGGTGCAAACCGGACAACGATCCAAGTGTTCATACTGCCCGCGATAGAGGATACAGTCATAAGGAAAAGCATGTATCTTCTTTACGAGTTTCAGTAGCTCCTCGAAACCCTTATCAGTAACACCATTTGCTGCCTTCCACTGCAGAAGTTCAAGTGTGGTACCCAACTTCTTTAGCCCCTCTTTGCAATCTGGGTACAGGTCAGTCTTGTGGTCCTGCAACATGCGCTGTATCTTTTTCATTTCCTTATCATTGCCGCATTCTTTCTCAGCATCACGCAACATTGGCTCGAGTCCATCATTAGGGTCATTTTCCTGAGCAACATCTTCCTGAGCAACATCTTCCTCATTGGCATCACCCATCGCAGCATCTGCAAAGGAACTGTAGTGTTGAGCCAATACCGGAATGTCATCATCGGCCCCGTCTTCTTCATCTTCGTCCATTAGAATTCCTCTTTCACCGTGCTTCGTCCACACATAATATTTCCTCATGAAACCGTGCCTCATCAAATGTACCTGAAGAACTCCTCTTCTTTGGTGCGATTGATTATTTTCACATTTGGTGCATGGGCAGAACATCCTTCCCTCTGGCGTCCTGTTAGCCTCGGCGGCATCGAGAAACGTCCTAAGGCCATCACGGAAGGCCTGAGCGTGGGGGTCCCCGTACATCCATTGTCTATTCATCTGCATTATTAACAAATAACAAATATACAATACAATTTAAAGATAAAAAAAATTAATAGAAAATCTTATAAATTACTAGAAAATCTTATAAATTACTAGAAAATCTTATAAATTACTAGAAAATCTTATAAATTACTAGAAAATCTTATAAATTACTAGAAAATCTTATAAATTACTAGAAAATCTTATAAATTACTAGAAAATCTTATAAATTACTAGAAAATCTTATAAATTACTAGAAAATCTTATAAATTACTAGAAAATCTTATAAATTACTAGAAAATCTTATAAATTACTAGAAAATCTTATAAATTACTAGAAAATCTTATAAATTACTAGAAAATCTTATAAATTACTAGAAAATCTTATAAATTACTAGAAAATCTTATAAATTACTAGAAAATCTTATAAATTACTAGAAAATCTTATAAATTACTAGAAAATCTTATAAATTACTAGAAAATCTTATAAATTACTAGAAAATCTTATAAATTACTAGAAAATCTTATAAATTACTAGAAAATCTTATAAATTACTAGAAAATCTTATAAATTACTAGAAAATCTTATAAATTACTAGAAAATCTTATAAATTACTAGAAAATCTTATAAATTACTAGAAAATCTTATAAATTACTAGAAAATCTTATAAATTACTAGAAAATCTTATAAATTACTAGAAAATCTTATAAATTACTAGAAAATCTTATAAATTACTAGAAAATCTTATAAATTACTAGAAAATCTTATAAATTACTAGAAAATCTTAAGCCGCCAACGGCTCAATACGAACGCAAAGAGAAGAACCGGTCTCTAAGCCTCTGAACTTAGGTATACATGCAGTTTCCTTTTCTTCAAGTCCAATAGGACCACCCGAGAAAATAAATAAATAAAATACACTTAAATTGTGGGTCTAAAAAATAATTACTATTAGAACACATTCAAAATCCTCTAACGTTAGAACACTTAGACATGTTTAGTTCCAATGCGAATTTGCAATAAAATTCCTCTTTTTATCTCCTATTGTATCCATTTTCAACCTTAAACCTTTGATTGAGTTCAATTTGTATCTAACTTCAGTGTTCTCACTTAAGTTTTGATGATGTGCTCAAATCTGGGGACATGACATTTTAAAAGATTAAATATTGCGTTTACACCTAGTTAGTGCAGAGGCAGGGGATAATTATCTCCTTTATTATGTTAAAAAAATATTAATCGTTGACGCTTTAGAGTCGTCCTCTTTAGCTGGTTTCAGCACGCGGGAGGTGTTCGGCCTTGACCTGCAGATACTCCCCCTTGTGTTCAGACTTCACACACACAGAGAATCATTTGATCGGGTCACTGATATGATGCGCCGTGTTGATTCAGTCGTTTAGTATATATTGAGCTAGCACAAAAGGACGAAACAGACAGCAGAATGCTTTGGATTTTACAGAAAAAAAATAATTCAAGCCCTTTTCGTCGAGCCCGTAGGTGAGCACATGCGAAACCATACGCCCTCAGTGTTTAATTCATAGATTCATATTTAAGTTGTGTACCTTCTTCGTCTCTTGTATTTATCTTTACCGTGTGGTTTCTTTGTCATGTCCTTGCGTTTCCTACAGTAAATAAGATGATATGACATCTTATTTACTGTAGGATACGCAAAGACATGACAAAGAATTCATACCGTACAGTTAAATACAACAGGCCAAGATTGTGCACAACCGTGTCACGTAACCAAGTTAGACGTCTCCCGTTCGAAAGAGATACGGTTGTGAATATGTGAATCTTTGCATATGTCTAACCATATCTGTTTCCTAAATTCGACGTTACTGAGTCTATGAGTAACGGAAGGTATAAACATGCCTGGTCGAACTCGCAGGGTCAATCCGATGGGTCTATGAGTGTCGAGTTGAGACAAATCGCCGATGGTTGTGCGTATAAGGTCAAGTCATTTACCGGATATGACGTGAATGGTTATCGTTTTCGCACAACAAGTCATGAGCAGAGGATGCCCAATCGAAGGACTACAAGTACCGGAGTCTATACTCCAGGCTCTGATGGGGTCGATTACTATGGGAGACTTGAAGAAATATACGAGCTTAATTTTGGTGGAAGCAAACCTCTTTCTCCTGTTATCTTCAAATGTCATTGGTTTGATCCTTCAGTGGTGAGACGAACCCCTAGTCTTGGGCTAGTCGAAATTCGACAATCATCTGTCTTACCTGGAGATGATGTCTATATAGTGTCTCAACAAGCCACCCAGGTGTATTATTTGTCATACCCGTGCAAAAAGGACAAAAGGCTTGAGGGTTGGGACGTTGTATACAAAGTGTCGCCACGCGGTAAACTACCAGTCCCAAACAATGAAGATTATAACATAGATCCAAACACCTATGATGGAGAGTTCTTCCAAGAAAATGGGCTAGAAGGGTCTTTTGAGATAGACTTAACCCAAGCGGTCGGAATGGATTTAGACTCAGAAATGTTTGTTGACGAGGACACTGGAGATGTGGTTCATAATGCTAAGGAGGTAGAGTTACTAGAGCGGCGTATGGGATATTCTGCGGCTGGTGTGTCCACGGGAAGTTCCCATGTCCAATATGCAAGGCATCTCTGAAGTTCATCTGGCTGAACAAGGGTGGAAAATATTCATGCTTCGACAAACATCGTCAATTTCTCCCTCTTGATCACAAATTCAGACAAGATATCAAGAACTTCACGAAAGGTGTCAGGGTTACAAACCCTGCACCACAGATGATGACATGTGCGGATGTTCGTGCAGAGTTAGACAATCTCCAGGTCGGAGAGGGAGGTCGTTTTGTGGGATATGGTGAGGACCATGCCTGGACTCATAAGTCAGGCTTGTGGAGGCTCCCGTACATGCAAGATATTATCCTTCCACACAACATTGATGTAATGCACACCGAAAAAAATCTTGCTGAGGCACTTTGGGGTACAATCATGAACATTCCCGATAAAACAAAAGACAATGTGAAAGCTAGAGTGGATCAGGCGGTGATGTGTGATAGACCGAAGCTAAACATACCGCCTCCCAGGGACAGCAAAACATGGAATAGGCCGAAGGCCGATTTCGTCCTCACACCGGACCAAAGGAGGAAGTGCTGAGTTGGTTCCAAACGTTGAAGTTCCCTGATGGGTACGCAGCGAATCTGAAGAGGGGAGTGACCTTATCTACTCTGCGAATCAACGGGCTCAAGAGTCATGACTACCACATATGGCTAGAGAGGCTTCTTCCGGTGATGGTTCGAGGCTATGTTCCCGAGCATGTCTGGCTAGTGTTGGCAGAGTTGAGCAACTTCTTCCGCCAGCTTTGTGCTAAGGAGGTATCCAAGACCGTGATTGCAGAAATGGAAACGCTTGCCCCCGTGTTGCTCTGCAAGTTGGAGAAGATATTTCCACCGGGTTTTTTCAACCCTATGCAACATATGATTTTGCACCTTCCGTATGAGGCACGAATGGGGAGGGGGGCGTGCAGAACCGTTGGTGCTATCCAATCGAGAGATGCCAAAAGGTTCTTCGAACTAAATGCAAAAATAAATGCAAAATTGAGGCGTCTATTGCAGAAGCATACATTCTAGAGGAGGTGTCAAACTTTACAACAAAGTACTATGCTGACAACCTTCCTAGCGTGCACAATCCACCGGCTAGGTACAATGTTGGTGAAGTTGAATCGAACCTTGGCATTTTCTGAGGGCAACTGGGAAGTGCAAGTGAAGGGACCAACAAGACATTGAAAAATGCTGAGTGGAGGGCTATCATGTTTTACGTGCTCACCAACCTATCCGAAGCTGAGCCGTACATAACGTAAGTTCTCAACAAACTTGTTCTCGTGTTATTGAGTACCTATTCACTATTCTTTATCCAACCATCTTGTTTCTCGTACTTACAGGGAATTTATTCATCAATTCTGGCCGCATAAAAGGAGGAATCCTACCTCGGAAGAGGTTGATACCCTTCTTAAACAGGGCGCGGGACATGGAAACCCCGATTTCATTGGATGGTTCAGAAAGAAGGCCCAATCCGATCTATCTATGAGTCCCGAGTTGGCTCAGGTTGCCTCTGGTTGTGCGTACAAAGTCAGGTCATTTACCAGCTATGACGTGAATGGCTATCGTTTTCGCACAACCAGCCATGAGCAGAGGATGCCAATGGAGATAGGCTAAAAGCATTCATTGTCCAATGCAAACCCACGAACACGTTCACTCGTGAGAGCAATGTTTTCGTACCGTAAAACGGTTATGCTATAATCCCAACTTAGAACAATCTCCAATACTAACATTATAATATTGTTAAGATGTGGTCGAACTTGAAACAGTCCCTGATACTAACATTTGACTCTTAACATATTCAATATTATAGTGTCTGTAAGTGCCTATGTCATTGGTTTGATCCCTCGGCGGTGAGACGGACCCCTAATCTGGGGCTAGTCGAAGTTCGACAATCATCTGTCTTACCAGGAGACGATGTCTATATTGTGGCTCAACAGGCCACCCAAGTTTATTATTTGTCATACCCGTGCAAAAAGGCCAAGTTTCTTGAGGGTTGGGATGTTGTGTACAAAGTATCTCCACACGGTAAACTACCAGTCCCAAACAACGAAGACTATCATAACATAGACCCAAACACCTGCGATGGAGAGTTCTTCCAAGAAAATGGGCTAGAAGGGTCTTTTGTGATAGATTTGACCGAAGCGGTTGGCATGGAATTAGACTCAGAAATATTTGTTGACGAGGACGTTGGAGATGAGGTTCAGAATGTCAAGGACTTGGAGTTACTAGAGCGAGTACAATTAGGCAATGACAGTGACGACGACATTCCTCCTCCTTTGGATGAGGCTATGGAACATCTCGAAATGTAAGACAGTGATGAGGAGACCGTTGATCCAGCTAATCCTGATCATGATGATTATTTCTAATAAAAAATATATGTTTTTTATGTATTGCATTCTGATCTAATAAATTTACGTTGGTTCATATTTTTTATTTATTGCATATCTTTCTAATAATTTTTATATATTGCATTATGATTTTGCACCTTCCGTATGAGGCACGAATGGGGGGGCCCGTGCAGAACCGTTGGTGCTATCCAATCGAGAGATGCCAAAAGGTTCTTCGAACTAAATGCAAAAATAAATGCAAAATTGAGGCGTCTATTGCAGAAGCATACATTCTAGAGGAGGTGTCAAACTTTACAACAAAGTACTATGCTGACAACCTTCCTAGCGTGCACAATCCACCGGCTAGGTACAATGTTGGTGAAGTTGAATCGAACCTTGGCATTTTCCGAGGGAAACTGGGAAGTGCAAGTGAAGGGACTAACAACACATTGAAAAATGCTGAGTGGAGGGCTATCATGTTTTACGTGCTCACCAACCTATCCGAAGCTGAGCCATACATAACGTAAGTTCTCAACAAACTTGTTCTCGTGTTATTGAGTACCTATTCACTATTCTTTATCCAACCATCATGTTTCTCGTACTTACAGGGAATTTATTCATCAATTCTGGCCACGTAAAAGGAGGAATCCTACCTCGGAAGAGGTTGATACCCTTCTTAAACAGGGCGCGGGACGTGGAAACCCCGATTTCATTGGATGGTTCAGAAAGAAGGCCCAATCCGATCTGTCTATGAGTCCGGAGTTGGCTCAGGTTGCCTCTGGTTGTGCGTACAAAGTTAGGTCATTTACCAGCTATGACGTGAATGGCTATCGTTTTCGCACAACCAGCCATGAGCAGAGGATGCCCAATCGAAGGACCACAAATATGGGAGTCTTTACGCCAGGTCTTGATGGGGTCGAATACTATGGGAGACTTGAAGAAATATACGAACTTATCTTTGGTGGAATCAAACCTCTGAATCCTGTTATCTTCAAATGTCATTGGTTTGATCCCTCGGCGGTGAGACGGACCCCTAATCTGGGGCTAGTCGAAGTTCGACAATCATCTGTCTTACCAGGAGACGATGTCTATATTGTGGCTCAACAAGCCACCCAAGTTTATTATTTGTCATACCCGTGCAAAAAGGCCAAGTTTCTCGAGGGTTGAGATGTTGTGTACAAAGTATCTCCACACGGTAAACTACCAGTCCCAAACAACGAAGACTATCATAACATAGACCCAAACACCTACGATGGAGAGTTCTTCCAAGAAAATGGGCTAGAAGGGTCTTTTGTGATAGATTTGACCGAAGCGGTTGGCATGGAATTAGACTCAGAAATATTTGTTGACGAGGACGTTGGAGATGATCTATATGGAGCCTTTGATTGATGATTTGGAGCGTGCTTGGAAGGATGGTGTGTTGACATACGATCGAGCTACCAAAACAAACTTCAAAATGCATATCTTTTACCAGTACTCCCTGCATGACATGCCGGCGTATGGGATATTCTGCGGCTGGTGTGTCCACGGGAAGTTCCCATGTCCAATATGCAAGGCATCTCTGAAGTTCATCTGGTTGACCAAGGGAGGAAAAAATGCATGCTTGGACAAACATCGTCAATTTCTCCCCCTTGAACACGAATTCAGACAAGATATCAAGAACTTCACGAAAGGTGTAAGGGTTCTAGACCCTGCACCACACATGATGACAGGTGCGGATGTTCGTGCAGAGTTAGACGCTCTCGAGGTCGGGGAGGATGGCCGTTTTGTGGGATATGGCGAGCAACATGCCTGGACTCATAAGTTGGGCCTATGGATGCTCCCGTACATGGCAGACCTTCTGCTTCCACATAATATTGATATGATGCACACTGAAAAGAATCTTGCCGAGGCACTTTGGGGTACAATCATGAACATTCCTGATAAAACCAAAGACAATACCAAGGCTAGAGTGGATCAGCAGCGGTTATGCAATAGACCGAAGCTAAATATACCACCTCCCAGGGACGGCAAAACATGGAAAAAACCTAAGGATTGATAGGTTCTGATTCATTGATAAGATTGTATAGTTTCACCTCATTTGTACGTGGTCGGCCTCTTGTGTATGTGGTTGTCGGCCTTCATGCCGTGGATATCCTTGTGTATGTGGTTGTCGGCCTTCGTGCCGTGGTGGTTTGCCGGCCTTCGTGCCGTGTTTTTTGCAGGATGGGTTTTCATTTACCTCCCCGTGCAGGGGATGTGCTGCCAAAATTTTCATTTGACTAGGTAAATAAAAAAACTAAGTACATGGTTTTGATATATGAGTGTCTATATGGAGCCTTTGATTGATGATTTGGAGCGTGCTTGGAAGGAAGGTGTGTTGACATACGATCGAGCTACCAAAACAAACTTCAAAATGCATATCTTTTACCAGTACTCCCTGCATGACATGCCGGCGTATGTCCATGTAAGTATTCGTTGCACTACATTGTTCAACACATCGCATTGATTGAAAAATCTACAAATAATGACTTATACATCGCGTATATATGCAGGATTTTTACAGATGCTACCCGGGGACCGAGGGGAGAGCGGCTGTTGTGGCACATACAGCCTGCCAGAAGCTCGTGAAGGACTTGCACTACGAGTCGCGCGTTCAGGCAGTGATTGATTATTTTGCTGCATTCAAAGTCACCGTGAAGAAGAAGGAAGCACGACAAATGGTTTTGACCCGGGAGCAATACTTGGCGGTATGAAACTCAATTCTAATTTATTCTGAGATTAAGACTTTCAATTCGATCTTGTTATATGTAGTACACTTGATGTCTTGCAGGCGATTCCGTGGTGGTGCGCCGCGCATCCCCAGTGCTGGGAGGTGATCGTGGAGAAGTGGGAAAGCCCCGAGTGGCTGGAGCAGCACAACATTTGCCGGGAGCGCCGTTTGCTTATGCCAGGTGTACCACACCATCAGGGCAGCCTGACACTCGACGAGTATCGGGCAAAATGGGTACGTCGAGTTCTTTCTATATCCATTCACTCAATTCTATATAATTACTAATCTTATTGCTTTTCTCCAGTCGGCGGCACACGGTGGCCAGCCTTGCAACGAGTTCATGGGATTCGCTTTGGCTCACAAGGGCAAGGCCACCTCCGACGTCCAGTACAACCCCGCGGACCCGCCCCAAGCATAGGCGTTGATTGCAGGTGATTGAACCAGCATGGTGGGCAAGGGCAAAGCGATGGACAACGTCATGTCACTCTACCGCGCACTCTCCGGTGGAGGGTCCGATACCGTTGAGCCATCCGGTGGCAAGGGCCGGAAGAAGGCTCGAGCCAAGGGGGCGTCCCGTGCCAAGGCGCGTCAGCGACACAGGAGCTCTTTTGGGACAAACTCCTGGCTCGGCGGCTTCAAATGACGGGCCTCTGTCACACCTGAATTTCGAAGAGAAACCAAGTGCAACTCATATGTGCGCCAGGATCATGTTTACACACATACGATAGACAAAAGAGTGTAATATCATAGCATAGTATTCAAACGTACAAGAGGATTAATAACTTTATTACAATATTATTTATTACACTCTCGGGAGACATGAAGGTCTTTATCGAAGAACACACGATAGCTAGGTGTAGCGTCTTCATCTTCAACTTCCACAGGCATCTTGACTGGGGGAAACGCAAGCCTCAGAACTCGTCGTAGTCACTGTAGTATTCTTCACCATTCTTCTCCTCTGAACAGCATAGCAAGTGTGAGTACACCTAACTAGGTACTCATCAAGCGGGGGAAGATGCAAGGCCACAAGGATAGGCTATGGTTCACAGCAGTGAGCTTTTTAAAGTTGGTCAAGTTTTATTAGCAATTTCCTATTTACTAGATGTAAGTTTATACCAACCCACTTAAGCATTTAGAAACATCTCATTCCAAAAACCATGAGTAAAACCACAATTTAAATTCCATCTTTAAGTTCAATTATCATGTGAGGGTCCAAGCCGCTCTTGACCGTGAGCACGGCTGATATATCAGTTTTACACTCTGCAGAGGTTGTACACTTTCACCATAGCTCGTGTTCCCCATGTTGCCCGGGTTAGCTAGACCCTTAAACACTTCCGAGGTGAGTGGCTAGGGATCCACTACGAAGCCTTTACAAAGGTATGCAAAAGACCAACGACCCGCATAGTTAGGGTCCAGTTCGAAGCCTTTACAAAGGTATGCAAAAGTCCAACAACCCGCAAGAGTTACAGCTAGGGCGGACCACAACCCTCCATAACCATCACGTGTACGAGAAAGGCTGCTACCCCAAGAGGACCGGGCTGTACCCCTGCAACCCCAAACCCCCTCTGCTCCTTCCGGATAAGGCCATCAGTACAATCACACCCCTAATTAATTGGCTAAGGTCAGAGCCCATTAACACCATGGTTGCGCTGTTTTCCTGGGTGGTCACTCCATGTTCCGATTAAAATATTGTTCTCTTGTATTAACCAACATTTCTCCAATAGTCATTATGTTCATCATTTTGTAAAGTTGCAGTTTTAAAAGCATTTCCCATAGTGTAGCAAGGCTAAGCATAACTGACTAACCCAAAGCATTATTTAAATCGGGGTTGTTACAAGAAATCATGGGTAAAAAGACTAGGTAAGTCCTTAAAAAGGTGTTCCCGTCAAATTAATGCAATAAAAGTAAATTTTAGTTGTCATGCAATTATATAGGGCAAAGAGGAGTATGCGGGGAGGGCCACTTGCCTTGCTCTACAAATAAATCTTCCTCCTCTTCAAAATATTGTCCTTGATCTGCTTCAACGGGTGGCTCAGTCGCAACTGGCACGAGATCTATGATTCAAGCAATAAACATACAACAATAAGAAAAACAGTACATCAAACATTGAAAAACATTTTATAAAATAAGGAACTATGCGTATTAGGGAGAGAAACCTATTTGTCTTCTGGCGACAAGGGCTTAGCAGAAAGTTATTGGAAGGAACTGATCAGAGAGATTAATTAAAGAAAGAACAAGATTTAGATAGCAGAACAATCACTTTTATAATTACTGGATGGATAGCTTCGGGTGGAAAAAAAAAGTGACATCAGCATGAGCTCAGGCTGACATCAAGCAAGGAGTGAACTTCGTATCTTTGGCTTGCTAACCTGTACTTGTTTATGTCGATCAAGCACATGCATCTCCCTGGAAATTAGTACTAGATTACTAGTACGTGGTAAATAACCAGGTGTAGGAATTATGCTACTGTGTTTATATGATTGTGTTGTGCGATGATTGGAGCAATACCGAATACAGAAGCTAGCTCTGCTAGTTTCCGCATGCAAATGACGGCACCAACAAGGATTAAATAAATTGAATAGAGACAGTACTGGACTGGTTTTGACATGGTGATGTTTGATTACTCTTGGGCTACTAAACAGAAACTTGACGGCATAGAACGGAGAGCAAGCATGCAAGAGAAAGGCACTGCATCAGGATCTGTCAAAACGGGATGGTGCAGTACCGGGATACTTCTTACCTGCGTACGGTGATCAACGACAAGGTGGAAACCGGTGTGGAAGAAGCGATGATGGAGACAACAGGAGATGGAAACTTCAACGCCAGGCACAACAGCTTATATTAAGTCCCGGCAACCAGAAAGAGAACGTTCAAAGGGGAAATCCGCATTACTCAAAGACTGAACATGATAAAGATTAACGATGTCAGAGCAGAAACCTCACCGGCAGTGGCGAGCGTTCCTGCCGATGGATCGACGAAGATGGCGAACTTGCCACAACCCAAGGAAAGATGATATGAAGTGAGAGAGAATTCAGAAGTGATGATCGAGAACAGGGACAGGAGAGTCTGCGCCTTTTATAGGTGTGTCGAGGCAGTGGAGCGGTCGTCCGTGGAGATATCTGCAGATCATGGTGGGACTTGCGTTACTGCCACTTAGTGCAGAAGTTTGCATCACCGGTGGTGGAAAACTGAAGGAGCTGGGCCTGTTGTATGCTTGATTGGTAAACGTGTTTTAAGAAAAGGCTAAAGGAACATATATTAGTAAAAGAAAGGAAATAGTCCATGAAAAAAAAATAATTAGAGAGATCAAGGTGTTACAAGCTCTCGGCAAGTGCAACATATATCAGGAACAGAAAAAGAAGTGACGTCCAAACGGTAGAAAGTATCAGGAGAGATTATTTGAATTTTGGGTTAAAGAGAATGATTGGGATTGACAACAAGATTGAACTAAACTGGGGTTCAATCGCTCTTTAAAAAAAATAAATTCATTTTTCAAACATAACACAATGCAAGTCAGCATGAATGCAACAATTCACTTGTCATGCTATAAAATTATTTAAATAATGTTTAAATACTTTTAGGCTCAAATTAATTGATGATTTAATTAAGCCCTTAGGGAAAAAAATTAAATCTAAACTTGTTGCTATGATTTATTTGTGATGGAATTTTAGGGTGTTACAAACAGTGCGGCGCGGGCGGCTCGAACTCTGTTTGGACCCCCTCCTCAGTGAGTTTTGGTCTTTGTGGATGTGAACACTTGTGAATGTTGGTGCTTATGGATGTGAACAATTGTCATATGTTTGTGAACACTTTGTAATTGTGTACTTGTGGACTTCCGAATGGTTTATGTGTTTGTGATGGTTCGATGTTAAATGAACTGCATGTGATGCTTATTATTATATATATCAACTGTCTGTGTTTGTTTGTTTGAGGGGGTCCTATATACGTGACCGAGCAGTAGAAATAGGGGGGGTATAGTAGCTTTGCCGAGTGTTTTGGGTTTAACACTCGGCAAAGGGCGGCCCTGGCTGGCCTGCTGGCCGTCACATGTTTGCCGAGTGTGGCCGCCGGACACTTGGCAAAGGGCGGCCTGTTTGCGGAGTGTGGCCCATTAGACACTCGGCAAACAGATGGGCCGGCCGGTTTCCAGACACATGTTTGCCGAGTGCCTGTTACGGCGACACTCGGCAAACAGTGGCGGCTTTACCGAGGGTAGCACTCGGCAAAGCCCCCGTTAAAACTCACAAACGGCCTCAGACGGCGCCTTTCCGTTGGGGCGTCTGTTAATGCTTTATGTTGCCGAGTGTCTGGTTTCGCACTCGGTAAAGGTTTTGCCGAGTGCCCGACATCCGACACTCGGCAAACACTGCCTTTGCCGAGAGTTTTTGGGGCTTTGCCGAGTGCCGCAGGCACTCGGCAAACAGCCGGTTTCCTGTAGTGAAAGTAGCTACGCCGGGTGTTTACTTAACACCCGTTTTGTTTTGATCCGATTGGTCTAGCTCCAGTTTGCTTGTTTTGCTTTTCTTCAACCAATATACTCGAGCTACTTGTAACTATATGTTTAATGGCGGCAATGTCTAACAAGGTGAAAAGTACGTTCAACCAGGTTCATCTAGACCGAAGAAGCGCCATTAATGGTGGATCCCACCATTGCCGCCGTTGCCTTCCTTGGGCTTATCCTTGCCAGGGTCTCCCTTAGGAGCTGCAGGAGTGCCTCTCCGCGGCGCCGCCGCTCGCAACACAGCCGCCGGGGGAACTTCCGCCGCCCGCGGCACACTCGTCGCAGCAGTAGGGGCGCCGCCGCCGTCGATGTCGCCGCCGCCTGCTGCTGCTGCTTCTTGGCGCCGGCCCGAAGCGGCCGTGGCGGGTTTCAGCTGCAGCCGAGCAGGAGGCGACGGGCGGTAGAGCACGCCCAGGCGGGACGACGCGTGCCCCAGTAGCCGGAGAGGAAGGTAGCAGCTAGACGACGCCATGGCCGTGCTGATTATTGCTTTTGCTCGAGCTCCGGATGCTCTTGATCAAGATCTTGTGCAGATGTGCTGAATTGGTAGCTGATGGGGGTGATGCATGCAGCTGCTGATGGCCTTGCTTATTTATAGTCGCGTCGTGGCTGCGAACACAGCACGTCCGAGAGGGACGGGTCGCGCTTGACTTCGAATACTGACACACGAGCGCGTTCAGACACGTCCAAGTCAAGCTTTTGTGCATGTGGCACACGGTTGTCAAAACGACAAAACCCACAGGCTGGAGTGTATTGGACTGACTGGCCTGGTAAACCGTATACAAATACGTTTTATTCGATCGTTGTCACTGAGGATGCCTGTTACACAGTCACGTCACAATCTATAACTGTACCCGTGTGCGCGTTATTTTTTTTTCTGCAGGAGATACCCGTGTGCGTTGATCAGAGCTGTATGCGCTACCTCGATCCTAGTACTCAAAATTCTCATTTTGCCGCTACGCACGTTACGATCGAGGAGTACTCCGTAGTACCTAACTCTAACAGCTCTAAAGGAGGCGCTAGCACGAGTGTTCACCATCTGCAGGTCGAGCAAGGCCTTCGTGAGATTGGGTTAAATTGATGTTTAAGTTGATTATTTTTATTTATTGCATATCTTTCTAATAATTTTTATATATTGCATCCCGATCTAAAAAATTTATGTTGGTTCATATTTTTATTTATTGCATATCTTTCTAATAATTTTTATATATTGCATCCCGATCTAAAAAATTTATGTTGGTTCATATTTTTATTTATTGCATATCTTTCTAATAATTTTTATATATTGCATCCCGATCTAAAAAATTTATGTTGGTTCATATTTTTATTTATTGCATATCTTTCTAATAATTTTTATATATTGCATCCCGATCTAATATATTTATGTTTACGTTGATTGCAGGTGATTGAACCAGCATGGTGGGCAAGGGCAAAGCGATGAAGAACGTCATGTCACTCTACCGCGCACTCTCCGGTGGAGGGTCCGATACCGCTGAGCCATCCGGTGGCAAGGGCCGGAAGAAGGCTCGAGCCAAGGGGGCGTCCCGTGCCAAGGCGCGTCAGCGACACAGGAGCCCTGTGCCTTCGTCTTCCGAGGAGGAGTACCGGCCTTCGGCGGCAGACCGACGGGCCGCGGAGGACGAGGAGCGCGAGGACGAGGACCGCGAGGCCGTGGACCGCGAGGCCGAGCTACGCGAGGCCGCGGAGGATGCCGCCCAGGAGCACGGGGAGGACGAGCAGGAGACCTCGGACGATGCTCGGGGTCCACTTCCTCCGAAAACTCGGCCCTTTGGCAGCGAGGTCCCTCACAACTCCCGAGGCGACCGATTCTCGAGGTCGAGGAGTAGTACCTAACTCTAACAGCTCTAAAGATAACCTATTTCATATTTTATAAGCTGACTTTTATGTCTTAACACAAGCTTATAATATGAATGATCTATATATTATCAACATATATTATTAAAGTATATGTATGAGGCTATCTCTTGATCAAAAGAGAGCTCTTCTCTGTCTTTTTAAAAAATATTAGAAAATATTTCGCAAGCTAACTAAAAAATAATCATTAGATAATGCCTTATATACATGGCGTGCATCGCATAGCGTGGCTTCACCTACTTAGCTGCTAATTTTTCGATAGAAGTTATTCTATGGTCGAATATATATATTTTTTAAAAAAAAATTATGCTAAACTCCACGGAGAAAGTGATTTAGGAGAGGAGTGAATGAGAAGTAACTAGTTTTTCTAGCTCCTCACTCATCCATCCTAAAAAAAAGTCATTCTTCAGAACAAATAAATAAGAAAGTAAAATGATCTTGATTTTCTACATTTATTAGCCATATTTGATATAAATTGATTGTCGCATGCACATACAAAACTAAATAGAGTAAAATAATTTATTTTGGAGAGAAAATTTAAATCCTAAAATGACTTGTTTCAATACCAGAAAAACTTTGTACGTTTAGGGTACTAAATGTGGCATGGAGCTAGTTCATTTCAAAAAGTCATTTTTTAGAATCAGTAGAAAATTAATTCTCTCTAAAATAACTGTTTGACAGAGTTTCTTTCTGAATTCACTAGAGAATCAGCTTTGGGAGCTCGGCTAAATGGAGCCTTAATCAGTTACAATCACTGCTAGCAAAAGACAGCGGCCCGTTACATGGGCTGAATCCTCACGCCACCCACTCAGGCCCACGAAGATGTACATTGGGCTTCCACCCTAGACTCAAAAACCGTCCGAACAAACTCCCTGGACTCTCAAAACCGAACATGTGACCTCCCTCGTGTGAAGCAAGTCCGATTTTGTCCTACGTGGCGCCAAGTCAACCGTCCTGCGTGGTGCCATATCAGCTTTAAGGGCGGTAAATTGGACTTTGCATGATAGTTAGAGGGGTCGAATGCACTCTACAAAAATACATTTTTTAAAAAAATATATATGCAATTAAATATCCACAAATCTATTTTAATCTTAAAAAATTCATATAAAATATGTTTTAGATCAAAAAATCACGAAACCAATTTCATATTTTTTCTAAAAACATCCTCTACCTTTAAAAAGTAACTTTTTTCTTAGAAAAGGTATACAATTAAAAATCGCAAATTTTTGTTTAAACTTATTTTTCTAAAATCATGCTCTATTTTGTGAACTTTTATGTTATAAAATCTATATAATTATATATACAGAGTCTCATTTGAAGATAGAAATTAGTTTCGTATTTTTCTATGAATCTTCTAAGATTGAACTAGATTTTAGGATTTTTTATTGTATGTATTTTTATAAAAATAATAATTTTTTTGATAAAATCTATTTGACCCCTCGAACTATCATGTAAAGTCCAATTTACCTCAAAATTGGTGTGGTGTCATGCAGGATAAAACCGGAGTTGTTTTAGGTGAGGGAGGTCAGGTGTCCGGTTTTGGAAGCACAGGAGTATGTTCCGACGGTTTTCATGTCCAGGATGGAAACGTAAACTCGGCCCACTGTACAGGGAGGTAAATAGGACATTTTCCTTCTCTAAAATGAGGGCATGGTTTACTATTAGTGATTGGTATTCACACTCCTCCAATAAAAATATTGAACTGTCCTTTTTAATGCATGTATTTTCAACTATGATATTGTATTTTCTCTTTTTCAAAATGTAATCCGTAACCTAAGATTTTAAAATTTGAATCTTTAACCAATACTAGTCATTAAAACTTTCCCATGAGCACCTTTCTAGATATGAGAAGAGATATGAATGAATATATACTGAGCTAGCACAAAAGGCAGTGTATGAGACATGATGCTTAGCATTTTAATAAAACGAACAAAGCTCCTTTTATTTTTTTTGATACTAAGCTCCTTTTAATTTGATCACTGGTCGTCCATACAAATAGGTAGTATAGTAGCTACGCGGAGTCAGTGTTCACAGCAATCATTTTGGTTTGATCCGATTACCTAACTCCACCTGTGTTCCTACTAGCTAACTAGCACGGTAACGTACAGTGTGCTTCAAATTGAAGGTTCACGAAGGACTGAAGAAGCGCCATTAGTTGTGCTTGCCACCATTGCCGCCGCTGCCTTCCTTTGGCTTCTCCTTGCCAGGGCCCCCCTTAGGAGGCGGAGGAGTCCCTCTCCGCGCCGCCAGCAGCATGTACACCCGCCGCGGTCACTCCCGTCGCCGGCGGCACACGGGTCGCCGCGGCAGCGGCGTGGACGCGGTGGCCTGCCACTGCCTCTCGGCGCACCGCGGCGGTGGCAACGGCGTCTTTCAGCTGCAGGCGAGCAGAAGAAGAAGGCGGTGGGCGGCGGTAGAGCCCGCCCAGGCTGGAGGACGCCTGCCACACTAGCCGGAGCGCAAGGGAGCTAGGCGACGCTGCCATGGCCGTGCTTTCGTGTGCTCGATCGAGTCCCCGGCGACCTGTTGAGCTCCGGCGCATGGCATTGGTTTTAGTCTGCTGATGGGACGATGAAGTGAACGTAAATAATCTGCTGATGTCTCGCTTATTTATAGTCATCCGTGATGGGGAAGCTCAGCTCCCGGACAATAGTACACAGGACGAGAGGAATAGGTCACGCTTGACTTTGACTTTTGACACAGGAGCGTTCTGACGTACTCCGTAGTCAAGCTTGTGCGTGTCAACACAGTTTCCAATGCAAAACCACTGCTATGCCTTGTCTTGGAGTGACTGGGTATACACGTTGATCGGGTCTCACTGAGAATAATTGAGATGCGCCCAATCCTAGCACCTGAATAACGTAAGCATAGCTAGGCTAATCGATAACTCTAACGCGCAACCGGTCGCGCCCGCGACTCATCGCGCGACCGCGTCAGACCCGGCCCAGTAGCGTCCGCCGCCGCCGACCACGCGCCGCCACCGCCGTCTTCTCCGGCGCCGGGCACCACCAGGTTAGGATCCGGGGTTAGGGGAGGCGGGGTTACCTGGGGCTCCGGCCGTCGCCGGACCTAGAAGAAGGGGTCGGGGGGCGGCCGGCCCGGCGGAGGCGACGGGCGCTGGGCGGAGGCGGAGGTGGCCGAGAGGCCGCCGGAGCGGGCGGTGGGAGACGGCCGGTGGGCGGTGCCTGCGGCGGGGGAGGAGATGAGGGAGAGGAGACGGCGGCCGGCGAGGTTAGTGTGGCGGCGGCGGAGGCGGCGGGACGCCGCCGCAGCCGAGGGAGGTGCGGGCGGTGGAGGCAGCGTCGACAAATTAGGGTTGGGCCATGGTGGCGGGCGGCGGCGGAGGCGGCGGGGGCCGTCGGAGCCGGGCGGCGGTGGCTGCCGGCGGGGGAGACGGAGGGGTCGCGCGTTCCCCAAACGCTCGACGGGTCGCGGGATAGCCTCGTCCTAGGCTAATCCTAGTATATAGCGTCGTGTTGATAATAAATGAGCACCACGTACACGTACGTAGGATGTTTTGGACTTTGATCACATAGCTGAAAGAGAATAGAGAAGAGATTCCATCGTGCAGATAGAGCTTGAACCGAATGATGGCTGTGTTTAGTTTCTAAAATCCCACCCAAAATTCTACTATATAAAAAGTCACATCACATCAAATTTATTTTTTTTGTGTATGGAGTACTAAATATGGTTAAAAAAAAAATAATTACATAGTTTTGATGTACACGACGAGACGAATCTTTTGAGCCTAGTTAGGTCATGGTAGAACAACAATTATCATAAACAAACGAAAAGTGTTACAGTGCGCTACAGTGTCCGATTTGATCCGATATGACTTTTCGACCACACTTTTCACAGGAACTAAACACAACCAATTCAAATCTAGATAAACATTGTCATAATTTGGTCTATTCTCGTATGCACAAACATATAATAAACTAATAATAGTTCTTAGTTGTACTGTGCGTCGACCTAGGAGCAGCAAGACAATACAATACATTTTGTAGGTTGTTTCTACACGTCTCCTTAATGCTACTACTGTGGCATGACACAATCATAGATACAGTGTCTTGACGCTACAATTCTACTGATATGATAATCTTAGGTATAGCACCATAATATACAATGCATTTAATTTCTTGCCTCATTGAGGCCCATAAGCCATGAAAACAAAGGAAATATAGATGAGAACATGAAAAGAGAAAACAAGGTTACGTTCAGTAGTGTTGGACTGTTGGCCTTTTGTGCTGTCAACTGCTCCCTAGGATACATAGTAAAACTTTTACAAATTCAGAACATCTTAATATTCTGAACGTGAAGCCCTAGGTTCCTATCTGGTAGGTAAATCCGGAACAGGAATGGCATGGACGTTTCCACCACGGCCTCCGGTGCCTTCAGCGATGGAATAATAAGCCCTTGTAATTTCTTTAAAAAATTGGACAGGTTTTGCCTATCTTATGCTTTTTCTATAGTAGTCCTCGTCCTTTTACAAACGTTGTACGTAGTAACCATTAGCAAAATAAAAGCAGGAATGGCAGGAATGATTCAATTATATGTCCACCAATCAATACTTGATATGGTAACTAAATTAGATTACATAACAATTTGTTGACTGTATACCTTATTAGAATAAGCAAAGGTACTGGTATTGTTAAATTTCAGCATTATGCATGATATTGACTCGCGTTAGTGTCCATTGATAATTTCACTCCACCTTTTTTTTGTGCAGGATTCATATAACTAACTTATTCTACATTTTCCACTTGTCCAATTTTCTTTCTTTCTCTAAAACGAGGGCATATGTACCCCACCCCCCTCCATAAAAAAACATTGGTTTTGTATAAGTGATTCACCCTTTCCGAAAATAAATATTGAACTGTCTTTTTTATGCAAATTCGTCCAACTATATATGACATACTCCTAGTAGTATAGTATTTTGCTCTCTTTCAAAATGTAAGGCGTGTGCGTAAACCAATAACTAAACATTTTAATCTTTAACCAAGACATTAAAAAGCCCTTTCGATCGAGCACCGTTTTAGAGACGAAAAGGATATGCATGCATGATTATATTGAGCTAGCACAAAGGACGACCGAACAAAACAGGATGTCTAAAACAAAGCATCTTCTAATTTAATCAATGATCGTACATACATATTGGTTGTAGAGTAACTACCCCGAGTGAGTGTGTTTAACAACCGCTTTGTTGTGATCCGATTGTCTAACTCCACTTGTTGCTAGCACGGTAAAGGTACAGTGTTCTTCAAAGGTTCAAGAAGATCGAAGGAAGAAGAAGCGCGCCACTAGTTGGTCTTTCCACCACTGCCTTCCTTGGGCTTCTCCTTGCTTGGGTCTCCCTTCGTAGGTGAAGTGCCTCTCCGCGCCGCCCGCAGCACACTCGTCGGAGCGGCGGCGCCGCCGTTGTGGACGTGGCGGCCTGCTGCTGCTTCTCGGCGCGCGGCGGCGGCTTTCGACTGCAGGCGAGCAGAAGGCGATGGGCGGCGGTAGAGCGCCCCCAGGCTGGAGGACGCGTGCCTCAGTAGCCGGAGTGCAAGGGAGCTAGGCGACGCCATGGCCGTGCTCGCTTTGTGCTCGACGATTTGTTGATGGAGCTCGATCGGATGCCTCTTATGCAAGCTGATGAGGCGATGGATGCAGCAGCTGATGGCTTGGCCAAAATAAAAGCAGGAATGGCAGGAATGATTCAATTATATGTCCACCAATCAATACTTGATATGGTAACTAAATTAGATTACATAACAATTTGTTGACTGTATACCTTATTAGAATAAGCAAAGGTACTGGTATTGTTAAATTTCAGCATTATGCATGATATTGACTCGCGTTAGTGTCCATTGATAATTTCACTCCACCTTTTTTTTGTGCAGGATTCATATAACTAACTTATTCTACATTTTCCACTTGTCCAATTTTCTTTCTTTCTCTAAAACGAGGGCATATGTACCCCACCCCCCTCCATAAAAAAACATTGGTTTTGTATAAGTGATTCACCCTTTCCGAAAATAAATATTGAACTGTCTTTTTTATGCAAATTCGTCCAACTATATATGACATACTCCTAGTAGTATAGTATTTTGCTCTCTTTCAAAATGTAAGGCGTGTGCGTAAACCAATAACTAAACATTTTAATCTTTAACCAAGACATTAAAAAGCCCTTTCGATCGAGCACCGTTTTAGAGACGAAAAGGATATGCGAGCGTCACAGACAAATGGTTTAGGAGCACTAGCTACCTTTTTTTCTTTTTTGATACTTAACTAATAGCTAGCTTTGTTGGTTGCATGCATATGCACGAAGTCTGGTCACACTAGCTTGTGCGTATTCTCACACAGTTCTCCCAAAACCACTGCCTTGTCGTGGACTTTGATCGAGTCATTGATAATATTGAGATGCGCCGATCACAACCATGTCACAATCGATCTCACTGCTAATTTTTTATTTTGTGAACCATGAAATTTGTTGGTTCCTCACGATCACACGTACGCTGCAGCATATGCAGTGTTAGGGAACAATCTTTATGCGTATCCCTAAGTCTGAATTTTTTTCAGGGCGCCTAGTTTTTTTAAGACCAGCCTTGGTCCACAGTTTCACTATACGGTTATCTAGATAAAAAACTAGGTAGCTATGCTAAAGTTGTTTCATCATCATAAAACTCCTCTCACATGCCATAAAACTCTATGTTCTCTCTGTTATGCTACATCAGCACATTTAATATCATGAAACTTCCCATGAAACGCTCAATGAGACTGGCCTAAGCGGCTAGCCCTGTAGTAATCATTTGGGCCTTCAACACCAGACCAGCCTGAAAAAAGTCAAAATGTATATATCTTGTCCTAGCCTCCTAGGTCCACATAAGCCAACCTACCCTGGAAATGCCCTGATTTTCAAGACTGCTAAAATAAAGAACTGTCACTACAAATATGCTTTTATAGGTCACACTAGTAGATAAAGGATTTTATATCCCCTATCTTTAGTCCCGGTTACGTTTTGACCCGAGACAAATATCTTTTTAGTCCCGGTTCATATTTTTCAAGTTCAAGGAGGACCTTTAGTCCCAGGTGAAAACACCAGTCACTCGGAAAGGTGAGATGGTAAGGGAGGCTACGCGCGAGGCAGAGGTCCTGGGTTTAAATCCCATGAACTGCACGTGTGTATTTATGCCAGAAAATTCATTGGTCTCTATATAATCCTTTTAGACTTTTTTTGAAGTTTGCACCTAAGATTTATGGCTTAATTAGGGTTTGGCTTGCACATAGAGTTAGGGGCATAGTTTGGCAATTTAGACATCAAACTATGTCAAAATTGTAGTAGCCCAACATACTTTAAGTGTGTAGGTTCAAGGTATTCTCACATTATTTAGCCGTAGTTTTATGTTTTTCTGCCTATAGAGATTTCCATGAATGGGGGCCTTTTTTGTGAGCAGGACTAATACAATATAGTACCCTAAACCTCTCTTGTCGAGATGATGCAGCATGAGCGTGACAAAAGAGAGCATCGGTGCGAGGAAGGGAAAGAGAATAGTGTGCCGTCTATTTTCTCCTAGTGCATGAAATTTCGAGATAACTGATTAACAATCTACTGCTATAAAATATCGTCATCAGTACCGGTGAGAGGACTGGGTTAGTACCAGTCGTCCCTAGCTGGTACTAGATGGTCAGCACTAACGGGGTAACACCGACCGGTACTAAATGGTCTGGTGCAAAAAAAAAGAGGACTGGGTTAGTACCAGTCGTCCCTAGCTGGTACTAGATGGTCAGCACTAACGGGGTAACACTGACCGGTACTAAATGGTCCGGCGCAAAAAAAATGGACTGCCGGGAGGCTCACACACACACAAGTTACAAGTTGCACGACTTTTTTCACGCGTAGATACACTTGCACGGCCGCAAGGATTCGAACTCATGACCCTCTAGCCTAATGTGTTGCTTCCTTACCATCCAATCTATGCACAACATGTGACTGAGTTGGAGATATTTTATTTTTAAAGTAACCCGTGGAGGACATGTTAGTACTAGTTGATAACACGAGCCGGTACTAATGTCACACTTTAGTACGTGCTGGTGTTATCAGCTGGTACTAACGTGTCACGCCACTTTAGTACTGCCCGAGGAGGGGGGCTCCTAGTCACTTTAGTACCGGATCTTTTCACGCCCGGTACATGAACAAATGTGAGTTATAATAGTATAGTGATTAGATGACCGATAGATAGGAATCCCTGCTAGATCTCTAAAAATAGGCCATGATAACAAAGAAAACGAGAGAGAACATAAAAGAGAAACAAGGTGACACTCAAATTGGGTTGCTGGTTTAGTTTGAGATAAGATTACGCCATTAAAGATAGTACAGGAAAACATGTGAATATATATAGTGTTACGCGCGTACTGGAGCTGGTGATTCAACACTGTCTACTTCACTTACCATGTTTAGTACTGTTGCTGTTGGTCTTAATTTTGTGGTGTCGAATTAGGATACTAGTACATCGTACATTACAAACAACAAATTCAGAGCTGAACTTGAAGTTCTAAGTTCGTAGCTAGTGTAGGTATATCTGGATCAGGAACGGCGTGGACTATTCCACCACGGCCTCCGGCGCCTTCAGGGATGTAGTTGGGCCGCGCGGGCCCACGAAGTGCCGCCTCTTCCGACGCGGCACCGGCATGGATGATTTCACCTCCGCCGCCGTCTTGTCTCCCCGCCTCCTTGTCCACCGCCGGCGGCAGACTCCGGGCTCCAGCACCGGACTCTTCCACCCGGCCGTTACCTGCCGCTTGGTAACAAGCAGCTGCGGCAGCTGCGACGGCGACAGTCTCCTGCGGCAGCATGTCTGAAGGTGGAGGGCGGAGGAGCTGGCGCGTGAGGGAGCTCGGAAGCGGTGGCGCCGGCGAGGACGCCATTGATCGACCTTGCTTGGAAGACCTTTGTTGCTAGCTATTGACGTGAGCGTGTGATCAACTTTGATCTGTGTTGAGCTCCATATATAGGGAGAGCGCAGGCCTACTGACAGTTTTTCTTTTTTTTGATGAAACAGTAAGGGTAGGCCTACTGACAGTTGATCGATCGATGGGGAGCTGACTTTTGCAGCTCGAGAGGGACATGGTGGTGTTTGACTTTGAGTTTGTACACGTGTGTTCAGACGGCACACGAGTGTTCAAGTCGTAGTGTTCTGCATCACTGCGTGCCTCACTGGCTGTGACTGGCCAATATTTTGATAGGTTCCACTTACATGGGCCTGGTCGATCACTTGCTCAGTCGCATCACATACAGTCGGGCACAGTAAGAATATTGCTTGTTTCTACACCTTGAAGCATGCGCAGGAGAATGATTCCTGGGATCGGTTAATATGCAGTGTGCTAGTTGTCCTAGGGAAACAGTTTCACCATTTTATTTCTAAGAGTAGTACCTCCGATCCGATCCAGGGAAACAGTTTTTTTGTCGAGCCTCTAACCAAACATTAACTTGGCTTTTGTTTAGTTTGTAACTGCAGCCGTTGCAACTTGCAGGACAACTTTCTTCATATATACCCAGCTCCAAGTTTAATATAACAAAAAAAAAGCAAGTCATATAGTGATAGATTTAAGCAATGGTATAGTTCCTTCTCCATCTGTTGCTTATGCAAGTGGTTGTCCTCCGATATCTATTAATCTGTTCGTGAATGGAACAAATTAAATAAAACTTTGAATTTCACAGTTATAAAACTAGTAAGATGATGATGAGTGATCAGTTGTCTTGTAGTACTAAATTTTAGCCTAAGGCCTTGTTTAAACACCAAATTTCACCCGCAAAAGTTATATGCAAAAAAAGATTCCCATCACATCAAGCCCTTGTTTAGATTCTAAATTCCACCCCCAAATTCCACTATGCAAAGAGAAGATTCCATCACATCAAAATATCATAACATGCATAGAGTACTAAATGTAGATGAAATCAAAAACTAATTGCAAAGTTTTGTTGTACTTTGCGAGACGAACATTTTGAGCCTAATTAATCAATGTTTGAACAATTTTTAAAAATACAAACGAAATGCTACAGTGACGCAATGATTACGAAGTGCCATCATACTCCCAAATTTGGGATCTAAACAAGGGCCAAAATATCGGCATATGCATGAAGTACTAAATATAGATGAAATAAAAAAAACTAATTGCACAGTTTTGTTGTACTCTGCGAGACGAACATTTTGAGCCTAATTAATCAAACACAAAGAAATGGTTTGGTACTCCCTCCCGTTCTCGTTTAGAATAGTGGCACGGTCACTAAAACACAACTTTTACTTTTCTTTTCTATAAAAATATTTCTTGAAAAGTTAATGTATGTACTACCTCCCTCAGTAAAAAAATATAATTCTAGCTTCTTTCACGGAAACCAATAAATACGTAAAATTACGTATATGCCCTTACTAACTCCAAACCGCATGGATGGGGAAGGTGTGGATGCTTCGGTGTGGGCGAGAAAAAAATAACCGCGGCATTTTTTTCACGGTGTTTTCTCTCGCTTCTTCTCGAGTATTACCGTCAGATTTTTAAGGAGTCACCAACCGTTGGTGGGTCCTACGCTAGCTGGTTGGCAGGCTGAAGTTGCATTCTTTCCTGGACAAATTTTAAATCCTAAACTTGCATGTTTTTGCGGACAGAGGGAGTATATTTTTATAAAAGTATCAATCTATTTATATAATTTTCACTTTTCTAAACTCAATAATTTAAATATTATTTATGATTTATATTTTCAATGTTTAACTTAAATCTTGTCCAAAACGACTTCTAATATGAACCGGAAGGAGTACCTACTGCTAGCTCCGTTGTCTGCATGCATCAAGTCAAGTCAAGCTTCTTTTGTGCGCGTCTACCGACGGAGTTGTCAAAACCATGCATGCATGGGCTGCTAGCTTGTCTGCTTGCACTGACTGGGTAAACATTTTTGAGAATGGAGATGCGCCCGTCACAGTCGTCATCTTCATCATGTCACAATCGATACAGTAGGAGACTGGGCGAGCTTGACTTTGACTTCTGATCACCTTCATTCGCGCCACTTATTACAAGCGAGCGTCACAGACAAATGGTTTAGGAGCACTAGCTACCTTTTTTTCTTTTTTGATACTTAACTAATAGCTAGCTTTGTTGGTTGCATGCATATGCACGAAGTCTGGTCACACTAGCTTGTGCGTATTCTCACACAGTTCTCCCAAAACCACTGCCTTGTCGTGGACTTTGATCGAGTCATTGAAAATATTGAGATAATGCGCCGATCACAACCATGTCACAATCGATCTCACTGCTAATTTTTTATTTTGTGAACCATGAAATTTGTTGGTTCCTCACGATCACACGTACGCTGCAGCATATGCAGTGTTAGGGAACAATCTTTATGCGTATCCCTAAGTCTGAATTTTTTTCAGGGCGCCTAGTTTTTTTAAGACCAGCCTTGGTCCACAGTTTCACTATACGGTTATCTAGATAAAAAACTAGGTAGCTATGCTAAAGTTGTTTCATCATCATAAAACTCCTCTCACATGCCATAAAACTCTATGTTCTCTCTGTTATGCTACATCAGCACATTTAATATCATGAAACTTCCCATGAAACGCTCAATGAGACTGGCCTAAGCGGCTAGCCCTGTAGTAATCATTTGGGCCTTCAACACCAGACCAGCCTGAAAAAAGTCAAAATGTATATATCTTGTCCTAGCCTCCTAGGTCCACATAAGCCAACCTACCCTGGAAATGCCCTGATTTTCAAGACTGCTAAAATAAAGAACTGTCACTACAAATATGCTTTTATAGGTCACACTAGTAGATAAAGGATTTTATATCCCCTATCTTTAGTCCCGGTTACGTTTTGACCCGAGACAAATATCTTTTTAGTCCCGGTTCATATTTTTCAAGTTCAAGGAGGACCTTTAGTCCCAGGTGAAAACACCAGTCACTCGGAAAGGTGAGATGGTAAGGGAGGCTACGCGCGAGGCAGAGGTCCTGGGTTTAAATCCCATGAACTGCACGTGTGTATTTATGCCAGAAAATTCATTGGTCTCTATATAATCCTTTTAGACTTTTTTTGAAGTTTGCACCTAAGATTTATGGCTTAATTAGGGTTTGGCTTGCACATAGAGTTAGGGGCATAGTTTGGCAATTTAGACATCAAACTATGTCAAAATTGTAGTAGCCCAACATACTTTAAGTGTGTAGGTTCAAGGTATTCTCACATTATTTAGCCGTAGTTTTATGTTTTTCTGCCTATAGAGATTTCCATGAATGGGGGCCTTTTTTGTGAGCAGGACTAATACAATATAGTACCCTAAACCTCTCTTGTCGAGATGATGCAGCATGAGCGTGACAAAAGAGAGCATCGGTGCGAGGAAGGGAAAGAGAATAGTGTGCCGTCTATTTTCTCCTAGTGCATGAAATTTCGAGATAACTGATTAACAATCTACTGTTATAAATATCGTCATCAGTACCGGTGAGAGGACTGGGTTAGTACCAGTCGTCCCTAGCTGGTACTAGATGGTCAGCACTAACGGATGGTCAGCACTAACGGGGTAACACCGACCGGTACTAAATGGTCTGGTGCAAAAAAAAAGAGGACTGGGTTAGTACCAGTCGTCCCTAGCTGGTACTAGATGGTCAGCACTAACGGATGGTCAGCACTAACGGGGTAACACCGACCGGTACTAAATGGTCTGGTGCAAAAAAAAAGAGGACTGGGTTAGTACCAGTCGTCCCTAGCTGGTACTAGATGGTCAGCACTAACGGGGTAACACCGACCGGTACTAAATGGTCTGGTGCAAAAAAAAAGAGGACTGGGTTAGTACCAGTCGTCCCTAGCTGGTACTAGATGGTCAGCACTAACGGGGTAACACCGACCGGTACTAAATGGTCTGGTGCAAAAAAAAAGAGGACTGGGTTAGTACCAGTCGTCCCTAGCTGGTACTAGATGGTCAGCACTAACGGGGTAACACCGACCGGTACTAAATGGTCTGGTGCAAAAAAAAAGAGGACTGGGTTAGTACCAGTCGTCCCTAGCTGGTACTAGATGGTCAGCACTAACGGGGTAACACCGACCGGTACTAAATGGTCTGGTGCAAAAAAAAAGAGGACTGGGTTAGTACCAGTCGTCCCTAGCTGGTACTAGATGGTCAGCACTAACGGGGTAACACCGACCGGTACTAAATGGTCTGGTGCAAAAAAAAAGAGGACTGGGTTAGTACCAGTCGTCCCTAGCTGGTACTAGATGGTCAGCACTAACGGGGTAACACCGACCGGTACTAAATGGTCTGGTGCAAAAAAAAAGAGGACTGGGTTAGTACCAGTCGTCCCTAGCTGGTACTAGATGGTCAGCACTAACGGGGTAACACCGACCGGTACTAAATGGTCTGGTGCAAAAAAAAAGAGGACTGGGTTAGTACCAGTCGTCCCTAGCTGGTACTAGATGGTCAGCACTAACGGGGTAACACCGACCGGTACTAAATGGTCTGGTGCAAAAAAAAAGAGGACTGGGTTAGTACCAGTCGTCCCTAGCTGGTACTAGATGGTCAGCACTAACGGGGTAACACCGACCGGTACTAAATGGTCTGGTGCAAAAAAAAAGAGGACTGGGTTAGTACCAGTCGTCCCTAGCTGGTACTAGATGGTCAGCACTAACGGGGTAACACCGACCGGTACTAAATGGTCTGGTGCAAAAAAAAAGAGGACTGGGTTAGTACCAGTCGTCCCTAGCTGGTACTAGATGGTCAGCACTAACGGGGTAACACCGACCGGTACTAAATGGTCTGGTGCAAAAAAAAAGAGGACTGGGTTAGTACCAGTCGTCCCTAGCTGGTACTAGATGGTCAGCACTAACGGGGTAACACCGACCGGTACTAAATGGTCTGGTGCAAAAAAAAAGAGGACTGGGTTAGTACCAGTCGTCCCTAGCTGGTACTAGATGGTCAGCACTAACGGGGTAACACCGACCGGTACTAAATGGTCTGGTGCAAAAAAAAAGAGGACTGGGTTAGTACCAGTCGTCCCTAGCTGGTACTAGATGGTCAGCACTAACGGGGTAACACCGACCGGTACTAAATGGTCTGGTGCAAAAAAAAAGAGGACTGGGTTAGTACCAGTCGTCCCTAGCTGGTACTAGATGGTCAGCACTAACGGGGTAACACCGACCGGTACTAAATGGTCTGGTGCAAAAAAAAAGAGGACTGGGTTAGTACCAGTCGTCCCTAGCTGGTACTAGATGGTCAGCACTAACGGGGTAACACCGACCGGTACTAAATGGTCTGGTGCAAAAAAAAAGAGGACTGGGTTAGTACCAGTCGTCCCTAGCTGGTACTAGATGGTCAGCACTAACGGGGTAACACCGACCGGTACTAAATGGTCTGGTGCAAAAAAAAAGAGGACTGGGTTAGTACCAGTCGTCCCTAGCTGGTACTAGATGGTCAGCACTAACGGGGTAACACCGACCGGTACTAAATGGTCTGGTGCAAAAAAAAAGAGGACTGGGTTAGTACCAGTCGTCCCTAGCTGGTACTAGATGGTCAGCACTAACGGGGTAACACCGACCGGTACTAAATGGTCTGGTGCAAAAAAAAAGAGGACTGGGTTAGTACCAGTCGTCCCTAGCTGGTACTAGATGGTCAGCACTAACGGGGTAACACCGACCGGTACTAAATGGTCTGGTGCAAAAAAAAAGAGGACTGGGTTAGTACCAGTCGTCCCTAGCTGGTACTAGATGGTCAGCACTAACGGGGTAACACCGACCGGTACTAAATGGTCTGGTGCAAAAAAAAAGAGGACTGGGTTAGTACCAGTCGTCCCTAGCTGGTACTAGATGGTCAGCACTAACGGGGTAACACCGACCGGTACTAAATGGTCTGGTGCAAAAAAAAAGAGGACTGGGTTAGTACCAGTCGTCCCTAGCTGGTACTAGATGGTCAGCACTAACGGGGTAACACCGACCGGTACTAAATGGTCTGGTGCAAAAAAAAAGAGGACTGGGTTAGTACCAGTCGTCCCTAGCTGGTACTAGATGGTCAGCACTAACGGGGTAACACCGACCGGTACTAAATGGTCTGGTGCAAAAAAATTACACATACAAACGAAATGCTACAGTGGTGCACGTACCCCAAAACACCCAACTTTGATCCTAAATTTAGGAACTAAACAAGGTCTAAGCAAAATCGTTGCTCCGTAGGAAAAAACAATATTTTTTCTCTCACTTCCCTCTCCCCCTTAATGTCGTCGAAAATCCTATGCAGCATGCATATATAAGACACAGACCCATAGACTTTTAACATGTAGCAAACTAACAATATACTTGCTAAGAGGAAAACGTGATATTTAATTCGACCGTGATCGCGAGTCTTGTTTTTGAGAGTATATGACGCTTGTGACTAGATAGTAATGTGGATTTCTAGAGCCACTTATGCAATCACCTCACTTGGTCAGATTCTTTAAAGTAGAACTTATGCATGTGATTTGAGCATGAGTTAATGGGTCTGTGTATCGGGTAGTGATACTGGAGCAGCCTACGTGCTGTGTGTAATTGTGTTATGGCCACAAGCGCTCCTTGTGAGTTGTGGAGGCCGGATGATCCTCAATCTAAAAAAAAATGTGATTTGAGCATGAGTTTGTATTTTCTTGCATCTATTTGCGGTGCCATTCTTTTAGTGGCAAAAGGGGCTGTCACTCGGCGCAGCCATCAGGGGGCTCTGGTGCACATTCTAGACCACGTTAACGCGCGACCCCTATTCACAGCAATCATGTGCATGTAGACGGAGCGGAGCACTAGATGGGATAGAGCAATTCATGCGGGAAAAAACCGATAGATGTGCTATGCTAATGTCGTCTCATTTATTTGGTTCCATTTTCTTTGAGTGGTGATAACTTTTTCATACGGCGTCCGTTTTTGAATCCGTTTTTACTGTTACGTTCGTCGTGATTTTATCTACAAAACAAGACCCACTTTCTATAGGATTCTGTCGGGGACATCCCAAGGGGGTCCCCTAACCACCGGGATAATCACCCTCTAAAGACGTTAAACACCGGCGGCCCAGAAAACCGCCCGGACGACGCGGCCCAATGCCGCTCACCGCAGCCCAAAACAACTATCCCAGCTCAATTCGCCGAAAGGCCCAAGAAGCGAACACCGTCACCGCCTCGCTCGAGGGTCGTCGATCCCCTCGGGCGGGTGCGACCCCGTCTCCGCCTCGCTCGAGGGTCTTCGACCCCCTCGGACGGGCGCGACACCTTATCCGCCTCGCTCGAGGCCCGCGCGCCTCCTCAAGTGAGCAGATTACACCGCCTCGCACGAGGCCGCCCCTCTACTTACTGCAGGAGCGCCCAACCACTCCGCCCAGCGACCGCATTTGATGCCACGACCTACCAGACGCCCAAGTCAAAGGATAAGGCTCCGCCCCGCTCCACGCCGCTAACACTGTCAGGTCCACTATACCACCTGCCCCCGGCGCTGTGCTGACGCTCCGCCACTGTGCGGGCAGGCACGGGTCATTCCACCGCACTGTGCCAACCTCTCCCGTTCCCCCCACCGCGAGGCCCTCGAGCGGGCAAGGGGGCGCCCTCAAATGGCGTACGGACGGCGACCAGGGGCGAAACCCTGGGCAGGCCCGCCACGCCTTGTCACCTCCGCTGACTCCGGCCACAGGGCCACCTGCCCCTGTCACTGAGCCGGCGTGGCAAGCCCTGTGCAAACGTACAGACGTCATTCGGCGCCACTGTTCCGCCTACTCTCGTCCTCCCCCGTACGGCGCAGCCCTCGAGTAGGCATGGGAGACCCTCGAGCAAGAGTAAGAACGAATGGGCAAGCGCTGACCCCGGCCAGGCGCGGCCCTGCGGCGACGTACACCGGGTCAGATCCACCAACTCCCGGCCATCCCCCGACGAGGCGAGCACGCCGCGCACTGTGTCCAGCAGAGACCACCATCCCGATCCCTGTGTCGCCAACTCTCGTCCTCCCCTTGCTGGATGAGCATGGGGAACCCTCGATTGGGCGTACGGACGACGACCAAGCCCCAGCCGGAGGTCCTACCGCCCTTGAAGTCACTCCAGGACAAGCACAAGGCCGCCACGACTCCCGAAGAAGCCGGAGCTCGCCATAAATCTCCGCTCAGGACCAAGGACGACGGCACGCCCGGCACCACGCTTCCCAAATGCACTCCCCTGTAGCATGTACTGTACTTGTACTCATCCTTGTACGCCACCCTCCCTCCTTGGACTATAAAAGGAGGAAGAAGGTGCCGGCCCAGAGAACAGAACCCAGAAATACACACCCACACTCACGATATTGGCACTTTGCCTCAATCACTCCACTCACTCGTTCAGGGACTTGGAGGCTTCCCCTCCTCTCCCGCCTTGCTTGTAGCCCCCCACTGCGAGCACCCCGGTGCATGATAGTACAGTGCCAAGAGCACGCTTTGCTGGACGTACGGCCCCGTGGCCGGAACCAGGATAAATCCTTGTGTCATTGTGCTAGCTCCTGCATCAACCGCCAAGGGACGGGACACAACGCATTCTGTGAGGCGCTGAGGTTGGGCGGCCAATCTCGGCACCGACAGTTTCAAAGTAATTTTATTTTTATTGTCAACTTATATATAGCGGTAGTAGCAACTTATGTATAAGCATTGTATCAATTTGTATAGACCGTATATTCCACCTATGTACATCAACATGTGTTAGAGACTATGTATCAACTTATATATAGTGCTACTAGTAACTTATGTAGGCACGATATAACATATGTTTAGTTGATTAGATTTTTTATGGTGAAACATGTGTTATTTTCTATAGTGAAACATAGTGTGCCAACTTCTCTCTATCAATGTGTTCAATTTTGCAAGATTTATAGTACATGTGTCAATATATACTATATCAAGATGACAACCTATGTGCTATAAATGAATCAACTTAATTAGGTTCATTTGAACTATCAACCTATATGATGTGTGCGTGTCTGCCTATCAACCTACTCAGTTGGCAATCTATGTACTATGAATGAATCAACTTGAGTAGATTTGAACTATCAACCTATATAATATGAGCGTTCATGTCCAGCAACCTACTCAAATAATGTTTATGTGAACGTATTTGTTGTTCTAATTTGCAACCTACGTGCTTTTAATGAATCAATTTAAGTATGTTTAAATTATCAATTTGTCTATTATCATCTAGTGTACTGTTTGAGCAACTTATTTTGAGTAAGTTTAAACTGTCAATTTGTTTGACTTTCGGCTGTCAATTTTCGTGTTTCATTCGCGTGCCTCAATTTTATGCTACCTGCCAATTTGTTAAGTTAATGTATCAACTTATTTTTTTACTTTGAATTTACTCTTGATATGTTATCTTTACTCAATCTAGTTGTCTGTCGGTCTAACAACTCAAACAACTTTGAATGTCAGTCTAACAGCTCAAACAACTTCGAAGGAGAGTGGTATAGAAGGCGGGATCGAAGTCCTATCCTTAACTTATTTCGGCTTGATATTCGTCACAGCAGATGTTGCGAGGATGATTTCTTTCGAGAATGCATTTGATGCTAAACTTATTTTTTAATATAATATTTGGGACTGATATATATATATGAATGGACTAATATTCTCAACAAACTTATGTTGACAGTCATCATGTGAATGAGTTGCCATTCAACTTGGTAATATACTTTTGTGTCTTTAAGGTGTTAACTTTTTTGAGTTAAACCAAAAATACTATCAATATATATGCAATATAGTATTAGCTTATACAGTGACTGTGTATTAACTTATGTAGAGACTATAAAAGAAAATATTTTTTATTGCACTTATTCAAGAATATATTTGTCTAAACGAAATAAAAATCAACAAATCAGATATATATAATTATTTTTTAAGATGAAGTATGCAGTAAGCGAGTCAAATAATAGCAGTGGTGTGGAGTTTTACAAACCTAGCATATCGTATGCGTATGTAAAAGAGCCTAACAATACGCCCGCAGTTCTGTCATCTCTATAGTGCACTCGACCTAAAATAAATAGAAGCAAATCCAGCCCAAAGCCTCCAACTACGTGTGGACAGCCCATCCTCGCGGGCCGCGCGGGGTCGCGCGCTCCCGCGCGAGGGCGACTCCTCGCGCCGTAACGTTTCCGATTCTATAGAGTCCCCCTATGCCTATGAATGCCCAAATGGTCCGCAGCCAGACAGCCCACCCGAAAGCATGTAATTTTGGCCCGGCCCAGCATGGCTAGCTCCGTACCCGTGCTGGTCCGGCCCGTCAGCCGTGCTCGGCATGGGCCGTCACCCCAGCCCATGGGCTGGCACGGCTCCGCACGGTGTAAGCAGGCCGGTCCGGTGGCAGCCCGTTAAACCTCCAACCCTCGCCCTAGCAGCCCATTAGCCCAACAGGTATTAGCTTAACAGGCAACTACTGGGCTACTAGCCAAGTGGACGAGTGGCCAACATCTTCCGTTCTTGGAGCCGTTCCTTCCTCTCCTCGTCTCGACACGCATCATTCCTCTCCTGAGTCTCCTCCCTCCCGGCGCCCGACGCCACTGCCTCCCCTTCCCCGGGCGGTCCTTCCCCGACCCCCAAATCTCCAGCCAGCACACGGGACTCTGATCCTCTCCTTCTTCTTCCTACTGACCTGCTTCCTCCCCATCCTCAGATCTACGACGGCAGCGGCCAGCGCGGGGCGGGGCTGTTGGGCGGTGCGAGGGCCGGCCACGGGGAGCCGCGGCGGTGGCGTTGCGTGCCGGCTACCGGCCGCCGGAGGACTTGCGGCGGCGGGGCACCTTCGTGGGCCGTGGGAGGCCCTGCCTATGGCATAGTGCTGGGCTATGTCGGGCCAGCCTGGCACGAAAGGAACCCACTGGCCCGAGCTTGGGCCGTCGGCTCAGCCCGTGGGCTGGCACGTCCCGGCACAATGGAGCATAGGGCCGGGCTAGGCCCGACACGGTGAAGGGTGGGCCGGGGCCGGGCAGTCCGTTTGGACAACTGTACCTAAGCCCTTGGAAAAAGAGAGAAAAAATAGAGAGGGGGAGAAGAAAAGAAGAGGGAAAAGGAAGAAGAAGGGGTGGCTTAGCACCCCCCCCACCCCCCACATACTTGTTAGCTTAGCTTCACCACTAGCCACTGGCCATCCATAGGGACGCATATTTTCTGGCCCAATCTTTTGTATACATTCACAGGTTATGGTGCTTATATGTGCATGTTCATAGCAGCGAGAGTGTACAAGCATGTGTGTATATACAGTATTTAAATAAAATCTCATCTCTTTTAGTGTTTTTTATCAAAGTACTCCCTCCATTTTAAATTATAGTTCATTTGACTTTTTTTATTACAAGTTTGACCGCTCGGCTTATTCAAAAAGTTGTGTAAATATAGTTAAATTTAAGTCATTTTTGAAGAATCTATGTTAATAAAGCAAGCCACCATACAAAATATGATAATTTATATAAAATTTGAATAAGACGAGCGATCAAATTTAAAATAAAAATGTCAAACGAACTATAATTTAAAACGGAAGGTACCAAACTACGGTCGATAAGAATTTCCACCTACATGTTCGGTGCTGACAACTGAAATTCAGATACTTTTGTCTGAACTTCGAGTCATGCATGTAACCTTTACATCACCAAAATTAACCAACACCAGACAGTCAGTTCCTCAGTCCTCTGTTCTTTTGTATACTCAATCAGTCCGTCTTCATGAGTCTCTAGCTGGTAAGCTCCGTCAAGACATTGCTGCAGGTGCAGCAGCAGCAACAGCATGGATTTGTCCACCACTGCCGCCGTTGCCTTCGGGCGGCTTCTGATCAGGCGGTGTTGGTCCTCCAACTGCCATGAGCGCCCACATCGATAAGGCATGAATTTTCCCGCCACCGCCTTCCGCCGGCCGTCGACCAGGCGGCGTTGGTCCTCCTGCTGCCATGGAGAGTGAAGAGCGGCGGAGCGCGCTGGCCGGGCGGCCCAAGTGGGACGACGACGTGAGCAGCAGGAGCGGCTGTCTCGAGAGGGAAGGCGAGGTAGACGACGACGCCATGGCTAAGCCTGATCGAGAAGGGGCTCGCTAGGATCGAGCTAGTTAGGCCTGTTTTTTCACTCAATCTTGGGTGATTTCTTGAGCTCTGTTTTGGATACTAGCTCGCTGTGGATGCTTGCAGCTGGTAATCGAGAGCTCTATTTATAATCAATCAGAGAGGAGGCTAGCAGCGATGCATGGAGCACGTACGTAACTGTATACGCGGAGTTTGACTTTAATTTGACCTTACTTTTGTTCGCGTTTTATAGACTTTATTTATTACATGTTTTACATAGAAAAATGCAGCTTCATGCGTCCATTTGGCTGTATACTACCAGGTCACGTCACGCTTCTGTAGTCTGTACGCGTGTTTCGTTTCGTTCAAAAAGTAGATTTTTTTTTTTGAGATTAGTTCAAAAAGTAGATGCTAGCTTGCGTTGAACACATGGCCAAGTGGGCTGGGGTTGCTGCAGTTTGGGTCCGGCCCACAAAACTCTATTATCTTCATGTGGTTTGGGTCCAGCCCATTTATATCACACCAATGTTCATTGGTGGACCGAGCCCCAGCCCAATTCCATTCTTCCCATTTTGAGAACAGCTGTGGGTTAACATTCTGAATTTCTGATCCGGTGATGCTTTCTTGTACACTTGGTCACTTGGTTTTCTTGCACACTTCAGTAGCTACAGCAACTCGAGATTGAAGACCAAACAGCAGCAGGAGCATCAGGACTAAGGTGGCCTTGGTATTGTTTTTTTTTTGAACGAATCGGCACGAGATTGTGCCCATTTCATTGAAAAAGAGGAGTTTCAGAACAGCCGGCTAGCCGGAAAAGAAAAGTGGCCTTGGTATTGTTTGTTGTGATTGTTTTCTTTCATTCACCTTGCTCAGATACACATACAACACAAAATACATACATATATATTTCAGTACTATATATCCATAGCTGTCTGCTCATCGAATGTAGACTGACATTTTCAGTAGTATATATATGATAGATGTATGTTAAATTGATCAAGGAAAAAAGTTATATATTTGTAAATAAGGTCATACTTCACTTTTCTAAAAGTATATAACAAGTAACTTTTCATTCCACTAAAACACATCCAGTAAAACAAATCCATTGCACGTACTCATCTCCAAACAAATCCAAAGGAAAAGCGAGTCATACTAGTAGAACTCGTGCGACTCATCATAAATTAAAGTTAGGAAAAGGGGAGGTGATGACTGATGACGCGCAAGTCATACAGAAAAGATGATCATCCATGGTGACATCTCCAACACCTGCAGAGCTTGCCGGAGCTGATCGAGGAAGAACACACGCGCGCGAACACACATGCAGTTTGACACCGGGAAATTTGGTGCCGCAAGAGCGCAGCTTTTCTGGACTCGGGTAGTATTGATATGGTTAAATACAAAGATTACATCTTGGCCGTGGCCATTAACACCATGAACGCATGCACACGCACGCCATGCTCCCCGATGTTGCCGCGCCATCCAACGACGGGGCGCATGCCGTGCACGTACTACGGACTCTGAAGAAACGGAAAGGAGCGAGACTTCATGAACAGGCATGCATCAGGCGCTACAGACAACGCGCTCGTCATGGACTTGACCGAGCTCAGACTATTGAACTGAAACAGAAACAAAGTGAACGTGAACCGACACAGGAAGGATTACGCAACACATGGCCGGCCTGCTGGGACCAGGGGGGCTGCGCCGTAAGAATTGGAGAAACACAAATGGCGTAACGTACAGAGATTATAGGGGTGAAGGCATATGTGTTGTTCCCCGACCTTCCTGGTTGGCCATAGCCTTCGATCTGTTACGGAGTATAGGGCACCACCACAGCCGACGCCGCCGGTGCGATGATGTCATGTCTTGGATCACCCAGCTCCTCTTCTCCCAGCTTCCCTTCTTCTCCCTGCAGCTCCGTATGGACTTTTCCACCGGTGCCTTGCATCGGGACGGTGCGGGGCGACCCTGCCGGAGAACGCTTTGGCCGCGACGCGCCCTTGAGCTGATCAGACGCGACCAGCTTGTTCTCCGTCGCCACCGCCTCCACCAGCTGGGACATATTTGCAGAACGAGCAGTAGTGGAAGTAGAGATTTCTTTGTGTTTCGGCAACTGGATCAGCTTGGAGAGCGGCGAGGACAGTGACGCCGCCGCCGTGACTGGTCTTCGAGTTGTCGATTGATGGCTCAGGCTTCCGACAGTGTATCTTTTGCTCCGGTTAATCTCTCTACGGGCGGGCACTCCTCGATTGCTCAGCTCTCTCGCTTCCAGTTTCTGCCAGCATCAACTCCCTACCGCTGAAGTGCTGATGAATGCAGCTGCATGGTGATCGATCGAGCGCTGCTTCTTATAAATATATATCACCGCCGGTCGATTAGTTGTGTTGCACTGCAACAACAAGAACAAAGTCATGCATATGCTTAGCTTTGTGTGCGCATGCGTTAGTTGGATACGAACAGCTGTGCTAGCTACTAGCTGCTGTCGTTAGAGAGTAGTACCAGTGATATGATCGATTTAGTACCAGACAGGAGGGTGGTCACTGTGGCTGCTGCACATATGCAGGCAGCGGAGAGCGATGACACCTACCTACTCAACACGTACTACAATACTTCATATTTAGACTAGGATCAAGCTGGTCCAACTAACTAGCTCATTCCCTCAAATGGATTGAGATGTCAAAGTTTGAGTTGATTGGTTTTTGGTTGCCATATGGTCAGGTATAGCGTCCGAAGGTGCAACACTTGTTTTCAATTGTTCATTGAACCTTCCAATGTCCTTAAAACTCAGTGTTGACTTAGTGTGATATTTTGTTTCCACCATGGTTACAGCGATACAATAATGGTATATATAATCCCAAGTGATGGATGGACGGACGGACGGATGGGTCGATGGATATGACCATGCAGCTGCTACTAATTGTATATAACCAATCAAATTGATCTATGTCTCTACTAATTGAAATGAAGCAAGGTTGTCAAGTGACTCATGATAGGATTTGTCGGAACCATAGCCGAAGGTGGAGTGAATATCATTTGAGGCATCGGAGGCATTACCGGCATTGGTAGACCGCTCTGAAAAGCTTGCATGCATGCCTACATGTGCACGGCCATCAGCTGCTACTGCTGAGCCAGCTGCTACTCCTGACTCATAACGGGATTTGTCGGAACCATAGCCGAAGGTGGAATGAACATCATTTGGGGCATCGGAGGCATCACCGGCATTGGTAGACCGCTCTGAAAAGTTTGCATGCCTACATGTGCACGGCCATCAGCTGCTACTGCTGCTCGACCACCTGCTGGGCCACCCGCTGCTCAGCCTGGACTAAGGCCACCTGGTGTGCCGCTGCTTGCTCATCCAGCTGGGCCTACAATTATTCGTCTCGTTATTACAATGCAAAGGAAATATATGTAGAAATTGAGTAACGATGAATAAATCAGAAATAACCTGAAGTCGGTCCACTTGGACCTGTGTCGCAGATGACCGTTAGAGTACCGGAGGGCTACTGCTCGTGCTCCTTGCTTGTAGGGCCGCGAGAGTGGGAGTAGTGGCCTTGTCTAAAATGTTGTCACCAATATAGTAATGGGCATGCTTCTTTCCTTGTCCAACCCTCATGATCACCTCTCCATCAAGCGGCGTACGGCTCGGATCCCACTCCGGCCCATGGATCTGCCTTCTCGTCTCCGTGTACTGTGGCCGTGGATGGAGGGGGTTGCTGTACGCCTCGGGTGGGGCCTGGGAGTTGTAGGTTGCCCTGGACGACGTGGCCTTGGTCCTGTGCGACAAAACCCATCCCATGAACTCGCTGGACTTAACGCCTCCAGGTGCGTTGGACTATGAAAAAAAGTAAGTTTATTATAAATTTTGCAAAATTGAACGTTACAACATAGAAATGAATCCTCATACCCATCTACCCCTGTATTGCTCGTTTGTAAGGCTGCCTTGATGCTGCGATGGATATTGCGTCAACAAGCGCTTCTCTCGGCCAGCATCCTGTTTCGCCTGCCACTCCGGTGCGAACTACTTGTCGATGATGCGTTCCCAGCAAAAGAAATCATTACGGCACCATTTCGCGGGCATCTACATGTGATCAAGTGAACGACAGGTAAGATATCATATTAAGCGATGTTCTTAAACTGAGAATAAATGCAATTGTACCTGCAAATATTGCTCTCGAGTCAGCTTCAAGGTTCTTACTTCCGCTTTTGAGATCTTGATCCCTAACTTGTTAGCACCGCAGTTTATGACGCATTGAACTTGTGCCTCGTAGTGCATGTCCAACACCAGCTTCTTGCATATCCTATCTGTCAGCTCCTCCGCCTTCTCAGCATATCCATCCAACACCCTGTAGAAATCCTGCACATAAACACGGTGATCTCCAGTCAATATTGCAAAAATGTGCAATGAATATGATGTATTGAACAGTGTAGTGCGAGAAAGACTTATCCATAGTTCGGTCTTGACCCGTGCCGCCTTAGTCTCATAGACCCTGCCGACCACATCTAGAGTATCGGGGGCATGGTGGTAGTGCACCCACGTCTAGGCCGGCTCGTACCTGTCATCACTGATCCAGACCATGCCTGGGAAGTGCTCCATGCACAAAAGACTCAGGATGCCCTTGACGAGGCGGTTGTGACCAACAGCTATGACGATTTCCCAACTCCTGCCAAAAGTGAAAAAGATGATATAATAGTTTGTATTGCAATTTCAAGTTATCAAATGAACAGATATTGACAATGCACAAAGTTACGTACTTTTTGCCCACAGGTTTAATTATCGGGCGTAGAGCTTCAGGTATTGGCCTCGTCGGGAGTCACGAGGGACCTCGCTGCCAAACGGTCACACCACTAGAGCCTCCCCCTGACATGTCTAACGATGTCTCTCCCCTCTGCTCTCCAAATTTCACACCAGACAAGCAAAGGGAAACTGCAGCGGCACTAATCTTGCTGCTATTTTGGCATCTGGTGTAGTCTCTCCAAACTTTCTGTGGCGCTGCCCATCCATTGATCGCTCGCCAACTTCAGGAACACTAGCCTAGTTACAAAATATTCGATGTGCCAAAATCGTTGAACCTAGTTACAGTGGGTCCCATCTAGTAGCATCCCTACCGCTATAGAAAAAAATCACGAGGATACAAGCTCTTTAAGTTTTATTTTTTTTATGAAACAATAGGTAAAGTCCCTATTCGGTTTTTATTATTTTTTTACATAAAAGGTATATGTACATGTACAAGGCTGTAGGCCCAAACGGCCAAACTGAAGAAAAGAGAGAAAAGGCTTACTTGGATAACATAACCAAGAATTTGAAAAGAGCTTCAAATTAAGAGGGTTTAGCTCTAAGGGTTATCTTCAACATCTCCTTTTTGAAGGTTTCTATTTTTTCCAATTCATAATTCTATTGGAGTCTAATAATAAATATAATAGCTGAGTGTGAGTGTCTTGCATACTTTGAAGTATCTGTTTTGAGCAGTTTATTGCCAGTGGATTTTGTACACACCAGCATAACCCGGCTGCCCCCTCGACTACTCTTGTATCTCGATGACTTTAAAATACAGCATTTTGTCTTCCGCCAAATGCAGATGAGCTATAATCATTGGTATTGCTGTTTTGTTTCTGTTAGAGTGAAAAGTGAACGAGGGAAATGAATGATTGATTGATTCATGTGAACAGTGATTGTACACGTATACATGAGTGAACTTCACTGGAGGTCCATGGATTTTTCTCAAGATCTCATCTAGGTCTGCAAACTAAAAAAAATAGTCAACTAGCCAATAACAATCTATTTTAAAGTGTTGTTACACTACTAGAAAATTCCACTACCTCCAGACCGCCGTGCTTCCCTCACCCACAGGTGTGTATCCCGTGCGGCAATGCCGGCGCCGTCGACGGGGAGGCTGCGCGGTGGTCAGAGACGGTGAGATCGAGAGCCAGTGAAAATTCCTGTTCATCTTCTTTTTTTTTGAACGAACTGGCACGAGACAGTGCCTATTTCATTGATAGAGAAGAGAGTACAAGAAAGCGGACAACCGCGGAATTACAACTCAATGGGCGTTACTCTCGCGATACAAGGTGGGCCAAGTCTTTTGCCCCCGCAACAATCCAATTCGAGGTTTCGCTCCTGATTCGCGCCATGAGCGTAGCCGTGGATGACTCGCGTCTGTCGAAGGTTCGCGCGTTTCGCTCTTTCCAAATCTCCCAGATGACTAGTAGGGTAAGGCTTCTCAGTGCTCGTCTGGGGGATTCCGGTAGCGTGGTGATCATTGTCCACCATTGCAGGGCATCGTGGGTGGGCGCCCAAGCGTTTGGGGATAACCCAGGCTGTGCCGTCCAAGTGGCGACGAGCTGCCAAATTCTTCTGGTGTATCTGCAGTCCGCTAAAAGATGGTGAGCAGATTCCATACGACGGCAGAGGACACAGGAGTTGTTGTGTGGCCATCCACGCGCAGCTAGCCTGTCAGCCGACCATACCCGATTTTGGGTAATTAGCCACGCGAAAAAATTACACTTTGGGGGTGCCCATGACCTCCATATAGAGTTTATCTGTGGACATGTGGTACTGCCGAAGAATTGCGCCTTGTACGCAGAGGTGGCGGAATACGTTCCTGAGCTCGTTAGCTTCCAAACGATGGCATCCTCCAGGTGTGGTTGTAGCTGGGTCGTATGCACTAAGGACCATAACTCCACGAAAGCGGTCAGGAGCTCAGTAGTTATGCGGCCATTGGCATTAAGGTCATGTATCCAGTTGTCATTGAGCAGGGTGTCGTGGACTGATCTTTTCTTCTTCCGCGAAATCTCGTATAAAATTGGCGCTATGTCCTTGGGTCGGCGCCCCTCTAACCAACCGGATTCCCAGAAGCTGGTCCTTCTCCCATCTCCAAGGGTGATTTTTGTGCATGCTGCAAAAAGTAGTTTGTCTTCGTCTTTGCACGGTGATTCGGTTCCTACCCATGGTTTATCAGTTGCAGTCCACTGTTGCCACAACCACCGAAGACGTAGGGCCCTCGCGAATTTCTCCATGTTCGGGATTCCCAATCCTCCACACTCTTTCGGCAGGCAGCTCCACATCCAATTGACTTTACATTTGCCTCCCGTAAGCTGTTTGTCTCCCGCCCATAGAAATCGCTTCCTGAGTTTGTCGATGTCCTCAATGAGCTCCTTGCTCAGCCTGAGCGCCGTAAGGAAGTACACAGGTTGGGAAGACAAGACAGCCTTGGTCAGGGTTACTCTGCCAGCTTGTGTGAGGTTGCGACCCGCCCAGCTAGAAAGCTTTCCTGTCACTTTGTCCATGAGCGGCTGGAAGTCCACCCTTTGTAGCCTCGTGACCGAGAGAGGGAGGCCGAGGTACCGCATCGGGAAGGAGGACCTTGTCACCGGTAGCTCCCTAAGCAGATCGTCGAGGTCAATGCTGTGGCATCTGATCGGAATAAGCTGCGTCTTATGGAGGTTGGTGCAGAGGCCCGTTGCTTCACCAAAGTGCAGTAGGATTTGAGCCATGTTTGTGACATCTTTATGCGTCGGCTTAATGAAGATGGCCGCATCGTCCGCGTAGAGGGAGGCCCTGAATCTTGCCACTTTACTTCCGAGTTTGGATAGCAGGTTTTTGGCGGTTGCTTGATCAATCAGCTGCTGCAGCGGGTCGATTGCTAGGACGAACAGAAGGGGCGAGAGTGGGTCTCCTTGTCGGAGTCCCCTGCCGTGCTGAATCGGCTGCAGCGGGGTTCCATTGAGGAGAACCCGTGACGTTGAAGTGGCGAGAAGCGCGGTGATCCAGTTGCACCATCTTTGCGGAAAGCCCCTTCGCTGCATTAGGGAGATCAGGTAGTCCCACCGTACCGAGTCGAAAGCTTTGGAAATGTCTAGCTTTAGGAGGAGGGCAGGTGTCTTATTACGGTGAAAACGGCGGGCAATGTTGCGCACGTAGAGGTAATTATCATGAATATTTCTTCCTTTGATGAATGCACTCTGGCATGGTGAAATGAGTGATCCCTGTTCATCTTCTTTATAGCGTGCCTTCTGGGTTCCTCTGATTCGATCTGCCGCTGCCAAGGTATCTCTTCCTCTGAAGCTCTATTGTCATGCCTTCATGTGGATCTCAACTCCCCAGCAGTTATTTGGTGGATAAAGGGGCAACAACAAAAAAATTATTGGAACATCAACTACCGCTAGTGCATGTAACTTTATTATAATCCACTTTATTGAGCGAAAGTACTTCATTTTCAGTTTAACAGCCAACATCCAAGCTTATATTTACATTGTTTCATTATCTTTCCACTAAAGTATACTATACTATCTTGTTATGAAGCATGCATGGAATTTAATTCTTGATTGTTCATTGTTGCAGTCATCGAAAGTTGAGCTAGTTGCTTCTCAGTACCTCATTAAATTTTTGGTGTGTCCAAATATTTATTTCAGGCAAGCTGACCAATCTTATTTTCCTTTGCTTGGATAGAGGTTATTTTCTTGGCCTAATCCTTTACACATTTAGTACTCTTGCTCAATATGCTAAATGTCCTAGGCCTGTCATTCTGCAACTTTTAAGCAGCCATTCCGGCAGAACTGCATAGCCCGATTCCATATTCAACTGTGATAATAGATGTAGAGAGACATCATAGGGGGAAAACACCACACCCAATCAGGGGGTGACCTCTCATATATATAGCTAGGCTTCGTTTGGATGTAGATATTGGAGGGTATGGAATTGAATTGGGTTCAATACCAAATCAACCATGGTATTGAAATGAGATGCAATTTCAATTCTATTGTTTGGATGTCATTGCATTGGAGTTTGGAATCATGGCAAATAACTCAATTCCATTTTCTGTTTGGATGCACACGAGTAGAATTGGTTCTTACCGCATCAAGAGCTTGGGACGCAATCTCGCAATTGCTGATAATCAAGGCCCTGAAGTACACATTCGCAATTGCGGGGGCTTACTTTCCGTTGTTGGGGACAGCGTTGCAAGTTTCGTCGAGGACGCGGATGAGGCCGAGGTTCTGCAGGTTGCCGGAGCGGACCTCCACCGCGAACTGGGTGGGGGTGTCGCCTTGATCTTGTCCTTCCCGTCGCTTGAGGAGGTGGACGACGCCGAGGCTCTGACGGCACGCACACCTCCCGCGCCGCCGGCGCCTTGGCCGCGGAGGCCGACGCCACGCAGACTTCCCGCGCCGCCTGCGCCATGGCCGTCCCCGCATCCGCGTCCCGCTCCCGCCCCGCACCTGCCGCGAGGAGTTCTGCAGCCTCCCGCCCTCCAAGTCCTCCCCGTCCCCGCGTCGCGTGCCGTCGGAGGGTGGCCGCTGAGCCGTTGCTCGTCAACGTCGTCCCGGATGGGAGAGGGAGAGACGGAGGAGAGGGAGGAGAGAAGGGGCGGCGCGTTCGTCGGTGGAAGGGAGGCCAGGAGGGGCGGCACGCTCGCTGGTTGAGGGAGGCTCGCCGGAGGACTTCTGCCAGCAGCCTCTCTCCCCCTCCTGCCGCTCTTTCTTTTTTGCGAGGAAGAAGACGAAGCGCTATACCGGGGAGGAGGAGAATTCCAAGCAATACCGAGGGGGAGGGCTCCGTATCGTGGGCAGGCTCACGCAAGGGTGGCGAATACCGCGTGGTATTGTAGCGCGATTCCATTCCCCAATGCCCAAGCCGTCCAAACAGCTGAATCAGAGAGGTCTCAATGTCAATACCAATTCCTACCCCTCAATATCTACTTCCAAACGGGGGCTAATATGGCTTGTGTTACAAGGAAACAACTGAGTATACAAGGTAAGCATATCAGCTATACAAGGTAAGCTACAATCAACTATACATTTCCTAATAATATATAATCTCTAACTAATGTTGTGGTGTTTAATATTACTCCCTCCGGTTTGGTAAAGGAAGTCGTTTTGGACAAGGTTTGAGTCAAACATTGGGAATATAAATCATGAATAACATTTAAGTCGTTGAGTTTGGAAATGTGAAAATTATATAAATAGATTAGTCTTGAAAATTACTTTCATAAAAGTATACATATATAGTTTTTTAAGAAATATTTTTGTAGAAAAGATAAGTCAAAGTTGTGCTTTGGTGACCGTGTCGCTGTCCTAAATGACTTCCTTTACCAAACCGGAGGGAGTATATGGAGAAAATATAATTGTTTAACCTGAACGACGAATTTTATGGATCCATACTTAAGCACATTGGTATCTTACCTACGTAGAATAGCAGTTAGTATTTAGTTAACATCAACTGTACCAATGAGCTTTTGTCAACCTTCGCGGCCCTCTTGTTTGGTAGCCTGTCAAGTAATGAATTAATTAAGGGGTGAAATCCTAATGGTCGCTCTCTAGCACTGAGACTTCGGCTTCCCTTTCTCCCCACGTCCCCCGCACCTCCACTGTCGCCGTCGGCCACCTCCTCCCTCTTTAGTCTTTAGTATCCTAGGCCCAAGGGGTAACACAAATTCATTACACCATGACATTGAAGAAGATAAAAGAAGTATTGTACAAATAAAAGTGACGTAGGAATTGAAACAACTTTTTTTTAGATAATGGATTAAGAATAATCCGGCCTTGACCCAAAGGCTACGGCCAAAGTTTACAACCTAGCAGCCCTTCCGTCTGCTGTCACATAGTTTTAAAACCAAATAAAACACCACAAGCGAAAGAGAATTACAAAGCAATCCTATTGCTAAATCTCCAGCCATGGTGTGCGAAGTAACTTAGAATAGTCTTTACTATCTTTGTTCTTCGTCAAAGAAGAGAATCAGCTGCAGAATTTTACTTGCTTCTTCTCCAGTTCACAGCAAGCCAGCAAGTGCAACGCCAGCAAAAGAGATCACTGCTGGCCCACATAGAAAGAATTTGAGGCACTGATGTTGAGCTTCCAGGAAATCTCTATTTCGCCGATGACATAGTTGTTTGTATCTTGTGCAGCTCATAGCCAGCAGTGTCTATCAACCGTACCTGCCAGATTTCAGTTGGACTCCTCCAAGTCCAGGTACCCGATCCATATGATGCAGATGCCTTCGGGGATCTATTTGGCACATGGTTAACGGGGATTAGTTTTGTACCTAAAACCTCTAGTGTTACTTGGAGCAACAGCTACATTATGTTTATTTTGGTTGTGCAGAAATGTATTAATATTTGAAAACAAACGAACTTCAACTTTGCAGGTTATCTTCTCTACTACACACTGGCTTCGTATATGGGCTATTCTCCAGAAGCCTGCCACACAGGACTTGGTTGTAGCGGCATCTCAGTGCTTGGCGCAAACGGCTAACAATTCTTATCCAAACTAACTGACGCACTACCGAAGCTAACTATCTCCTGAATCCTCTCCTCCTGTTCCACCGCGAGGCACCCTCCGTGATCACCTCAGCCACGAGTCCTCTTGTTCCGGCGCTGGTACGTGACGCCGGTCATAACAGGGTGTCTGTCTTCTAAGGCCAAGTCAAGAAGGTGACCAAGTCTGTCAATCTATGGTCACCAAGGCGGGCCAGGTGCCCAGGCCTATATAGCAATGACTCCTATGGTCCTCACATCGACATAGGCGCTTGCGCTTCCACTTCAATATGGCTGATGGAATCTATTTCCTGTATTAGGAGACTGTTATAGAACGCTGCACTATTGGCCAATGGCCCCTGCAGCGAACTGGCTAGTGCTCGCATTACTGGCCATCTCGCTGTTAGTCCAACTAGCTGGCGTCGCTGCTGCTGCTGCTTCTTCTTCTCCGGGTCCTGCTCCATCTCCTACCAATGGCAGCGACACTGACCTCGTGGCGCTGCTGGCTTTCCAAGGCCAGCTCTCCGATCCCCAAGGCATCCTTGCTGGAAGCTGGAGGACCAATCTCTCCTTCTGTTGCTGGGTCGGTGTTTCCTGCGACCGCCGCCGGCAACGCGTCATGGTGCTGTCCTTGCCGGACATGTCCCTCCAAGGAGAACTCAGCCCGCACCTCGGTAACCTCACTTTCCTCTCCCTGCTCAACCTAACGAACACTAGCCTAGCGGGCTCCATCCCGGCCGAACTTGGCAGGCTACAACGGCTGAGGTATCTATTTCTCGGTGAAAATCACCTGTCAAATCCCATTCCTGGCACCATTGGAAACCTCACAAGACTCCAGTTTCTCGACCTAAGTGCCAACAGCCTTTCAGAGCAAATCCCACCGGAACTACTACAGAGGCTGCACAGGCTTCAAAACATTTCTCTGATAGGGAATGAGCTGAGTGGCCACATACCACCATTTTTGTTCAATAACACGCCTTCTTTGAGGGCCATCATATTAGCAAACAATAGCTTATCAGGACCAATACAACAACAACAACAACAACATAGCCTTTTGTCCCAAGCTAGTTGGGGTAGGCTAGAGGTGAAACCCAAATAATATCCTTATTCTGGGGGTTGTAAAATCATTTTTTCACAAGAAACAGTAACCCTTGAAGTCATGTCAAAATGCAATCTGCCGTATGGAACTTTCACATTGAACATATTTTGTTCCAATCTGGTTGGTCAGAAGAATAACATAGTGACTGGAAAAAAAGAAATTCTTTGGGGCATCTTGCAAGATTGTGCAGTGAAATGCAGGAGTAGGATATGGATAGTGTTGACTTGCAGCGCAGACTGATGTTGTGCATGGCCATTGGAAAGAGGAAGGAAGAATGTTATAAGTAAAATAATTAAAGATAAAGGCTAGAAAAGATTAAATTATAAGCTAATAAAGGAAAAACTCCAAATTCCCACCCTCAAGTATGGACAAAGTCTGGATAACCCCCTAAATATGTTTTGGTTCAGTTTGCACCAGCAACTATCTTAATCGATCCTTCGTAAGATTGTCTTTTTTGTTTCTCCATGCAACAAATGTTGTTTTAAGTTGAAAGTTTGTGGTATAATTGAGGCAATCATAAATTATTTTTAAAAAATACATTATGATTTATTTATCATTATTTTGAAAGCCTATGGTATATAATAATAAATTAAACATATTGATATGGAATTTTATGAGAAATAAAGATGACAAATTCGTATTGTATTTTTTTAAAAAAAATATATGTGGCCCTATATCATCCCACAAAATTTTAATTTAAAACCCCACCTGTGCATGGAGGAACAAAAAATACAAATCTTACAAAGGAGTAGATTGCATTGATTGAGATAATTATGAGTGTAAAATGAACCAAAACATACTTTGGGGGGTTATTCAAACTTTATCCATACTTACGCTAGTAATTTGAACAACAACAACATAGCCTTTTGTCCCAAGCAAGTTGGGGTAGGCTAGAGGTGAAACCATGTTAATATCCTTATTCTGGGGGTTGTAAAATCATTTTTTCACAAGAAACAGTAACCCTTGAAGTCATGTCAAAATGCAATCTGCCGTATGGAACTTTCACATTGAACATATTTTGTTCCAATCTGGTTGGTCAGAAGAATAACATAGTGACTGGAAAAAAAGAAATTCTTTGGGGCATCTTGCAAGATTGTGCAGTGAAATGCAGGAGTAGGATATGGATAGTGTTGACTTGCAGCGCAGACTGATGTTGTGCATGGCCATTGGAAAGAGGAAGGAAGAATGTTATAAGTAAAATAATTAAAGATAAAGGCTAGAAAAGATTAAATTATAAGCTAATAAAGGAAAAACTCCAAATTCCCACATGCTTCCTGCCCATGCTTCAGTATTTAAACCTGGGATATAATCAGCTCTCTGGCACAGTGCCCGCAACCATCTATAATATGTCTGAGCTGCAAGTCATAGCACTCACATATAACAATCTCACTGGGCCTATTCCTAGCAATCAAAGTTTCAGTCTTCCGCTGCTGTCGTTCTTTTCCCTCTACAATAATAACTTTGCAAACAAAATTCCATCAGGGCTTGCAAAGTGCCAACACCTAGAAGTTATCCGTTTGGCTTACAATTCATTCTCTGATGTTGTGCCAACATGGTTAGCTCAACTCACACACCTCACCTATCTTTCCTTGAGTGCAAACAACATCGTTGGTTCTATACCAGCTGTTCTAGGTAATCTCACCCGTCTTACTTATATAGGTCTCTCTTTCTGCAACCTGACAAGAGAGATTCCTACAGAATTAGGCCTGTTGCAGGACCTCTCCTATCTTAGTCTCGGACGCAATTATCTATCGGGTCCAATTCTAGCTTCTCTCGGAAATTTATCTAAACTTTCTATCCTATCTCTGGGAGGAAATGAACTTTCTGGCTTCGTACCAACAACACTTGGGAACCTCCCAGCTCTGAACAGGCTTTATCTCGATGCAAATCAGTTAGAAGGGAACCTTGACTTTCTATCCCGCCTTTGCAATTGTAGACAACTCCAGCTACTTTCAATCAATTATAATTATTTCAATGGCGCGCTCCCTGACCAAGTGGGAAACCTCTCTACACAATTACTCAAAATTTATGCAGGTAATAACAAAATAACTGGGTGTCTTCCATCAGCGCTGTCTAATTTAAGCAGTCTTGAAATTATTTATCTTGGCAACAACCTACTGACGGGGTCAATCCCAGAATCTATCACACTGATGCAAAATCTCTCTTTTCTTGATGTTAGTGGCAATGACATTTCAGGCCCTATCCCAACACAAATTGGTATACTCAGGAGCCTACAAAAGTTGAATCTCCAAGGAAACAAATTATTTGGCTCTATACCCGACAGCCTTAGTAACCTAACCATACTAGAATACATCTGGTTGTCTGATAACCTGTTAAATTCAACAATACATGCTAGCTTATTGAATCTGGAGAAACTTGTGGAACTACACCTTTCTAACAATCTCTTCACTGGCACTATATCGTCTGATTTTAGTGGACTAAAACAAGCAACTTATATTGACTTGTCTTCCAACTTTTTGCTTGGAACTATCCCAGAATCATTTGGACAAATTATGATGTTAAACTTTCTAAATCTGTCACACAACTCATTGGACTACCAGATCCCAGACTCCTTTAAACATCTAACTAGCTTAGCATATCTAGATCTCTCTTTCAACAATCTCTGTGGTACCATTCCTAATTTCCTGGCAAATTTCACCAACTTGAAAAGCTTGAATCTTTCCTTCAATAAGTTTGAAGGAAAAATACCGGAGGGAGGTGTTTTCTCAAACATCACGTTGCAATCTTTGATTGGGAATGCTGCGCTGTGTGGCGCTTTACATCTTGGATTTTCACCATGTCAACAAAAGTATCACTCAAGTAATAAACACTTCATGAAATTTATACTCCCTGTCATTGCTATATCATTTGGTTCTGTCGTTCTTTTCATTTACCTATTAGTCAGAATGAAATTTAAGAACAAGAGAGAAGTCGGAGCTTCTGTCATTGATCCAAGCCATATTATAAACCATAGGTTACTGTCGTACCATGACCTCGTTCATGCCACAGACAACTTTAGCAACAACAACCTGTTGGGGACTGGCAGCTTTGGAAAAGTATTCAAGGGCCAACTGAGTACAGGTTTGGTGGTTGCAATAAAAGTTCTAGACATGTGTCTGGAAGAAGCCATTAGAAGCTTTGAAGCAGAGTGCCGTGTGCTTCGCATGGCTCGGCACCGCAACCTAATAAGGGTACTTGATGCCTGCTCCAACCTAGACTTCAAAGCACTCGTTCTCCAGTACATGCCCAATGGCAGCTTAGACGAGCTCCTATACTCTGAATTTAGAAGGAACTTGGGGTTCCTTAAGAGGGTGGAGATCATGCTAGATGTGTCCATGGCGATGGAATATCTGCACCACGATCATTGTGAGGTTGTTCTGCACTGTGACCTGAAGCCTAGCAATGTGCTATTTGACAGCGACATGACGGCACATGTGGCAGATTTTGGCATTGCAAAGTTGCTGTTGGGTGAGGACACTTCCATGATCACTGCTAGTATGCCTGGAACACTTGGGTACATGGCACCAGGTACTACAACTTGTGTACTATAGCTATACCCTTGATGGGACATTATCAGTAATGCAGTGCAATTTATCCTGGCTGATCGATCGTTGTAACAGTTTTTTTTTTTCTAAATTTCTGGAGCAGAGTATGGATCTTTTGGGAAGGCATCACGCAAGAGCGACGTGTTCAGCTTTGGGATAATGCTTCTTGAAGTATTCACTGGCAAGAGGCCCACGGATCCCATGTTCGTTGGTGATCTGAGCATTAGGCAGTGGGTGCTTCAATCATTTCCATCAGAGGTTGTCCATGTCATGGACGAGCAGCTCCTGCAACTGCAAGATGCTCCCTCTGTTGCCTGCTACAGAATATTTGAGTTAGGTCTGATCTGCTCGAGTGACTCACCTGATCAAAGAATGTCAATGAGGGATGTTGTGGTGACACTGGAGAAGATTATAAAGGATTACGCCAAATCAGCATCAACCACAACGCAGAGTGCCGTCGTCTGTCCTGTGAATATGTGATTATCAATTACGCTTGTACTTTGTATACATTTCCTGTGTTCACTTCCGCAATAGATGATGATATACTATATACAATATACAATTACTCTTTTATTTCATCTTTCTTCACTAGTTATTTGTATTACTGTGTACAATTTCTGAACTCAAACCGCCCGATGTAATATAAGGTTGTGTATATCAAATGAAGTTTCTTTTTTTGAACAAAGAATTGTCAAATGGAGTTCAGTCTTCCCTCTGGAGTTCAGATGTAATACAAGTCTTACATTGCCGTAAAGGCTCCCTCCGGCCGCCGTGCAGGAGGACACTGAGGCCATGGCTGGCCAACCGCCGGTGAACTCAAGAACAATGCTGCTCGCTCGGCTCGCTGGGGATGCTGACGAAGCTTGCTATGTGGTGCTTGCAGGTTGATAGCAGCAGAAGCTAAAACCCTTGATGTCAACAATCGCCAAGGTGTTGGAAGGTGAAGAGCGTGGAGGAAATACCTGACTGCACTTTGGTCCCTAGTTTTGCATCAAACAATACCGTGGGAGCAGGTTCTTCTTATGTTACTTCTGAGTCACATTTATCAGGGCCTAGATGAGACAATAGATGTTTACCATTCCTCTCGCGCGATCGTCTACGTTGGAATAAAGAGCTAAACATGAACTCATATCCCCTATTTTTAAGTTCGCAACAAGGTGTTTTCATGTTTCATGCATGTAAGCTTCGGAGTGTTAAGGTCACACCATTAGGAGTTCACAATGCTGGCAGTCATGGTTCCTAATTTTGGCGGAATTTCGCTGAAATTTTATCAATTTCGATAATTTTGGTGGTGACCGAAAGAAAATTCAAAAATTCACTATTACACATTTACACATGTTGTAAATATAGTACGCTAGACTCATATTTTCTATTCTTTGTGTTGCATATTCTTCAACTCAATAGTTGTACAAGCATAAATATGCTAACCATTTGTTTAGATCCCAAAAAGTTCAAAAACCTTATATTTTGGTGAAGACTCTAAAAAAATCAGCAAAATTTCACGAATATCAGTAATTTTGGCGGTGATTGAAAAAAGTCGAAAAACGAAATTGTAAACCATGGCTGGCACTATCAAAATCCATCTTTTGCAGAACTTCCATGGAGTGGAGAGCCTTCAGTTTGATAGTGCGTATCCATCAGTGACTGAAGATGCTTCTTTAAGCGTTTCCAACTGAGCTGCCTCTGTTGTCGACGGCAAGCTGCTGCAAGATGCTCTGTTCGTTTCTTCACTTTGAACAGCTGCATCGGCAATCTTATAACTTTGCTTCTGACGATTGGACGACCAGGGTCAAAATCTGCAGTGCATAAGTCGTGTCGTCTGACCCCGATGGCAAACCATCAGTGGTTCTGTCTCCGATGATTTCTGAACGAACTGCCAAATGGAGTTGAGAGTTCACTTCCGTCTCCCCGTGGATTTCAGAGATTCCGTGCAGTCAGGAGGATGCTCGAGGCGAGACACACCGCGAGCCCGCTGTCAGACTGCCAGGTTGGTCGTGCAGCTAGGATCGTGCAGGAGGATTTTAGCGCGCACGGTCGCCGCCATGACTGGCCACCGGCGAAGCAACGGCACGGCGGCTCGCAGCCACGACGGACATCGATGAATCGAGCGCCTTAATACTGGAGCGCATTGTTTGCTGTGGGTCCGAGCCGCGTCGGAGCTTCAAGATTCTCACCGGAGGCGGCCGGCGGCGGACGGAACAGAGCCGGAATCGCCGATCCAGACCGAAGCAGGGGCCTATACGCAAAAATTTGGATCGTGATCAATTTAGGAGGTATTTGTAAACTAATAGGAGTATATTTGCAAATATTCGGATCCGATCGAATCGCGATCCGAATTAGGGGGGTATTTGTAAACCGACAGGGGCCAAACTGATAATGTCTTGATGGACAACTGGGGCTGTTTTCTGGAGAACCATACGGGGCCTACAGGCAGCGACGGAGCCAGCAGTAGGGCAGCTGGGGCTAAAGCCCCCCCTACTGCTGGAACTCCCATTAAACCCCTCCTCCATTTGTGAGAAAAAATTAAGGAGAGGAGGAGAAGAGCCCCCCCGGCTCTTGGGGAAGAAGAGGAGGAAGAGAAGAGCCCCCTAGCTCTTGGGGCTGGCTTCGCCACTATCGGCGGGCATGCATGCATCCGGCGACGCCGCGCCGCCACCACCCGCGGGCCCGCCACCGCTGACACTGCGTCCGTGCATCCCGCGCTCTCGTCCATGGTTTCCGCGGTTCCCTCACCCCAGGGCGGTGTTTAGTTCCTCAAATAGTGAAAGTGAAGTTGGGTGAAAATGTCACATCGAGCACTGTAGCGCACTTTAGCACTTTTCGTTTGTTTGTGGTAATCATTGTCCTCATGATCTAACTAGGCTCAAAATATTCGTCTCGTCGTGTACATCAAAACCATGTACTTAGTTTTTTTATTACCTACATTTAATGCTCCATGCATGAGGAGAGAGATTTGATGTGACAGTGAATAGTAAAGTTTAGAGAGAGAAAGTTTAGGGGAAGGTTTGGAGAAGAAGTACAATATACATAACTGTGTCTTTCAGTGGCCAGGTTGCTTGTGGATAATGTAGTTACGTTAAAAGGGAGGGTCTGGTGAAGTGAAAGAAAAAGAAGGTTCCCCGTGCATACCATGTGTTTCCAATCTTGGATCCCGAGCTATAAAATGCACAATGTACGTTATTACGTTGGTAATCGATGAGGAATCTCGACGGCGACAACGAGATCAAAAGGTTTAAAGCAACTAGTAGGTACGACCAACATGTAAAGACGATACTAGCATGTTGTTGCAGATGCAGTTTCTAGTCTTATTACATGGTTCTCTCAGAAAACCACTACTTCAGAGTCATCTTCAATTCAGGAAACCTCTGTGTTAGATGGAGCTTAGATTCACATTGACATCACGGCGGTGTTTAGTTCCGGTAAAGAGAAAATAAAGTTTTGTGAAAATGTCACATCGGACACTGTAGCGTACTGTAGCACTTTTCGTTTGTTTGTGGTAATTATTGTCCTACCATGACCTAACTAGGCTTAAAAGATTCGTCTCGTCGTGTACATCAAAACCATGTACTTAGTTTTTTTATTACCTACATTTAATGCTCCATGCATGAGGAGAGAGATTTGATGTGACAGTGAATAGTAAAGTTTAGAGAGAGAAAGTTTGGGGGGAGTTTTGGAATTGAAGGGAAGTGAACACCGCCCAGGTGTGTATCCCGCGTGGCAGCGCCGGCCGCAAATGTTGTGGGACCCGTGGTAGGTACCACCCCTATTATGAACCGTTGGATTTTGGATGGAGATTCGTACAGGGAGCCAGGTGGCAAGGAGGTGTTTTGGTAGCGTACACGTGCTGTAGATCATTAGGTTTAAGAAAGTTGCGATCAAACAATGATGGTAACTCGTTTCACACTGGGTGCCTTTTGAGTAGTGGATCAGACTTTGGTTCATTTACTGCACTCAGGGCAGCAGGATACGGACGGTGGACCAGTACACTGTACAGTAGAAGGGTGCCCAATGTCCTCTGTTCCGGATGGGTTAGGATTCTTCTAGAGAGGAGAGGAGGATGGGGATTTTGGAGTCTGTAATTACTACTTTTGGTCGTTTCGTTTTTGCCTGTTCTTGAGTTTCAGTAAAGTAGTTTGTGCATGTGGAGTACTGCTCAATTGTGACATATTCCTACTTCCTTCATCCCTATTTTATTTATTTGTACGATACAGCAACTATCCCAAAATAAACACTTACATTGTCGTCGTGGACATGCCAAAATATGGGTATGATAAAAATTTTTGCTAAAATTTGGGCGAGAATTTAAAATTATCACTTGATTGGGTACTAAAGTGTGATAGCCAAAAAAAATTTGGCCTTAAACCAAACTAGTGTCAAAGTTTTTGAACTTGCCCTTATTTTGGCTTAACAAGTTTTGGAGCCCAACCAAACGGGCTCTATGTTCCCAATGTTTCAGACTTGCCTGTGCACTAGTTCACCTGGATTCCATTGATTAAAACAAATATCTAAGATGCTGTCAGTCATGCTTTTTCCTGAAGCTGTTAAATGATTGACGTTCTGGAAGCATGAAACGTTGTGCTCCTCTTGTACCTGTACAGAAAGGTAGTTTTTATAATTTGCTATCAATAATTTCCACATCAAAGTCTAAAAGTAGACTAAAACTGCGACAGTGGGAGTAGATGAAAAGTTCGTACTCGTATACAGTACTAGGTTACCGACACTACCGTAAACGACTCGTTTGTCATGTGCCATGTGCCAACACCGGTTTTGTCAGACGGAGTTTGCCGTGCGCATTTTCCTGTAGGCGGCACACAACAAAGTCTTTGTCGTGTGTAATAGGTTTAGGGTTTATGGTTTTAGGGTTGGTTTAGGACTAGGGATTTGGGGTTTATGGTTTTACGATTTGGGGTTTAAAGTTTAGAGTTTTAGTATTTATAGTTTAGGGTTTAGAATTTGGGATTTTGTGTTTTACGGTTTATATATTAGGATTTTGGGGTTCATGTTTTATGATTGTGAGTGGGTCCTTTTTACATAGCAGTCTAATCTTCGCCTTACAATCTGTTCTTATAGATGCTGAGTTTGTGTTCCGGTCCAGAGCCCCTGCAATGTGTTTGTCAAAGTGATGAGTTGTTATATTGCAGAACTTGCATTGACAATAACGAACTTCATATAACACATGTTGAGTTGTATGGTTTACCTTGCATGAACACACCACATCCATCCTGGTACGATTTCTTATTGTTTATTTTTTCCTCTTCCATATTCAGTCACACCTACTATGTTGGATATCTATCTATATATATAGGTAAAAATCCATTCTACAATCGCGTGAATTGTAACTGATGAGAGATACAACGATTTGGCATTTGTGTTTCCTAATTTCTCATTGTTGATGTTCTACAACTCTTGTTGTCAATGTAAGAAAATACCAGAGTGTTGACGTAAAATCTGCAGTCCACGCCAAGCACACAGCAAGCCGAATTAGCTGGCTTCACACGTGGCCCGAGCGTTCGAATTCCGGAGGCGTGCCAGTCAGTTTTCCCTGAAACTAACAAAGGAAGAAAAATGTTTAGATAAAACCTGGAACGTGCCGGCTTGATACCAGACAGTTCCATTTGTACGGCTCGCAAAGCCAGTTTCGATCGACATACAGCTATAGACAAGCTATCTGTCGGCAATCCAAAGCATCCATCGCATAATCGGCAAAGCATGTAAGAAGCACACTGCCGACCGCATGACGTCATCATGATGAAAGATCGGTATTTGGTTAAATAATCGTTGCAGCACATATTCATAACCGATTGACGAGAATAGAGCGTGGTAAAATAAATATAAGGCGAAAGCACGATCATAGATTTCTAATAAACACGAATGCATAGGTTTAAAGCACTAGTCTACCGCATGTCTAGGTACTTTTGGACCCGTCAGGCGTAAAAACAAACAAGTTAATCCACCGCATCATACAACTTGCTCGAAATCACACCACCAACCAAGAATAGATCAATCCACCGCATGATATACTCTAAACGTGGAAGGCTAGAAGCATTCATTATTTAAAACAAAGTTACGAACATGTTTTCACTCATTGAGCGACTGCCGAATACGGCTAGATAGCCGAATCGGGTTCCATGACGAAGGAACAAGCCTCGTCGATAGTGATAAACCTATCAGATAGATCGATTTCGAGCTCTAATCCACCGGATGATTAGTTCTAAAACGACCCAAAAACCTACATCTACCGCATGATACCCGGCTCTGTCAAGACCCATACAAAAACAACAAGTCTGAACCCGCGACACGTGGCAATCTAGATTTGCTCGTGAAGGTACTGCCGATTACGGCTAGATAGCCGAATCGGGTTCCATGACGAAGGAACAAGCCTCGTCGATAATGATAAACCTATCAGATCGAGTTCGAGTTCTAATCCACCGGATGATTAGTTCGAAAACGACCCAAAAACCTGCATTCTACCACATGATACCCGCTCTGTCAAGATCATTAATGGAATGAGAATTTCTGTCATGAAATCCACAATACTTCTTGTCTCTCACTCCTTCAGGCCGAAGCATAGAATGCCCCTCTGGTAATTTGATTCGGCCGAAACCGAACCTAAATCAATCTAGACTGGGCAAAAAGAGTGTTGTATAAAATAAACATAGAGTAGAACCAAACAACACAGGGTAACTTAATGAATCTACCAGATCTTTGCCAAAATCTAATAGAGCCGATAACTCGCTTCAAGCTAAACCTTAGCCTACCGCATGACTCATGATTTAACAAAGAAGCCTTCTCATACCAAGCTTAAATCCACCGCATGATACTAAGCATGATACAAGAAATTTACATCTTAGTTCAAATAATGTATATTTTGATGTATTTTTTCTATTTCATGACTATTTGAAACTAGCTTTTATCATCTCTCCCCCACCCATATTTAATCCCTATTTTCCATTGATTCCTATTACAATTACCATGGGTCTATATTTCTACCCTGGTTTTGACACGATTCCTAGTCGATTACGATTACAAAAATTTCCAAAGAAATACGTCGAAGCGCCGTATTCATCTCGTACTCTTCATCAAATCGGTTCTTTCCTTATATTTAATCCACGTCATCACGCTTTCCCGAACGCTCCTCATAAATACTCAGCGTTTCTAGGTCATCTCAGCTCAATCCCCGCTTTTCCCTCTCTTAAATCTTCGAAGCTTCGTCTAGATCCAAACCCTAGCTCATCAACTTCTTCAAGCTTCAATCCCCAAATGGCGGACCAAGATCAAGCCCTCCGAGTAAATCTCACTCCCCTTAAGCTCATTCGGCATTACTTTACTTTCGCTTTTTTCTTTTTCTTTTGAATCCTCCTTTAAATTTTCTTCTCGCCTCTTTCGGTTCTTGCCAGGCTCTAGCTGCCGAACTCCTGATTCCAATCGAGGAGAAAGCCACATCTTATTTTCTCGGGCCCGTAGGGATTTCAGATCCTTCTGAGTTTGTCGTGGCCGAATCCCAAAGAATCCCCTTCAAGACCTCTCTGGCAAAACCTCATGAATGGCAAGACGCCTTCAAGAATTGGCCTCTGCCCCTGATTTCCGGCTGGAGAGACTGGTATAGGAGGGTCTTCAATGATAAAAGTCCATTAGCGAAGAACTGGGACAATCTTCACATTTCTCATGACTTGGAATTGTCTCTAGCCGAAACTCCTGGAAATGAGAACCTTCTGATTGCAGCCTGCCATTTTTGGTCCAATGGCGCAAATGCCTTCCTTTTTGGTCATGGACCAATGTCTCCTACTTTGGCCGATGTATACTTGATGACCGGCCTGAACATCACAGAGGCTGTGCGCCCATACAAATATAAAGCCTCCTCCAAGCAAACAGGAGTGAAGACAGGAGTTGGATATAAGAAATATATCCAGAATTATATGTCTGACGGCCCTCTGTCTGATGTCGAATACAGGGCTTTTCTGAATATGTGGTTGTGTAGATTCATCTTCTGCGGCAAAGCCAATGAGCCAACTCTGAATCATATTGTGATGGCTGAAGATTTGGCTGCTGGTACACTCATCCCCCTGGGAAGTATCTGCTGGGAAGTATCTATCATATGCTCCATCAGACCACTCGCTTGATGCACGCTAGCAAGAAAATCCCTTGCGTCAATGGTCCTTGGTGGTTCATCCAGATGTGGTTGCAGTTGTATATGCACCAGATTGTTGCTATTGACATCAACAGTCGGCACTTTCCTTCAATCAACTACAAGGAAGGGGAAACCCAAAGCACCAAAGGCTATTAGACTTATGGAGAAGCTGCTTCTACTGTATCTGTAGACAAAAGCATTGGTGAACTTTTCGAGCTTTTCTCCAAAGGCTTTGCTGATCCTCTCTGGTTCCCTTATTTTGATAATGACAACCTCACCCTTCCTTGCAAGTTTAGCTTCGAAACTGGATGTATAGATGCGCAAGCCACAAATTTTTGGTGTTAACACATGCCCCTTCAATTTCGGGATAAAAGATACTTTTTTTTGGAATTGACCATAAATACTCAGCGTTCCTGGTCATCTTAGCTCAATCCCCTGCTTTTTGTCTTTAACTTTTCGAAGCTTCACCAGATCCAAACCCTAGTTCATCGACCTCCGCAAGCTTCAATCCCAAATGGCGGACCAAGATCAAGTCCTCCGAGTAAATTTCACTCCCTTAAACTCACTCGGCATTGCTTTACTTCTCGCTTTGTCTCATTGTGAATGACTTATTCGGCAAACGCTGGCTTCTATAGTGTTAGTCCCGAAAAGCTCAGTACAGCCGAATTTGATCAACCGAATGTGACATCAGCATGAATCCCAAACGACACGGAAACCGCTCGGTTCGTGGCTTTTCCACCTTCCGAATTTTTGGGATACGCGCCACGATCTCTGGCCACGATTTCCTCTGCGGGTTCTATAAATAAACATATCGAGTGCCGCTATCTCCTCACCAAGTCTTTCACCTTCTTCGAGCTCTTCTTTTCCCTAAGCACAGTAAACTTCAAGAAA
>OAMR01000321.1:137117-160650 GCA_900205405.1 Echinochloa crus-galli | reverse complement strand
GAAACGGCGGGATGGGTGGCCGGCCGGTGGCGCTCGGTGTGTGGCTGTGCCGTGGGCGCCGGGCGCCGGGGAAAGCAGAGGGAGGGAAACAGAGAAAGGAATAAGAAAAGAAGAAGGAGGGAAAAGAAAGAAAAGGAAAAGAAAGGAGAAAGGGAAAAAGAGAAGGGGGAGAGGGGCGGGATTCGCGGCGGAAAGCCGACGAGCGGCGATTGACTCCGGCGGTCGACCCGAGAGCGGGCGACGCGGGATGGGAAAGGGTGGCGGTGATAACTAGGAGGGAAAAAGGTTCGGGTCGGTTTTCCGGGAGCTCGGCGGTAAAAAGATTTTAAAAAGATTTTTTTTTTACCGGGCGTGGTAACCGGGGTTTCACTAGGGGTTTAGAGGAGTCGAAAACGCGGGCGTTACAAGGGTTCTGCTGGATTGGCTGACCATTCGCATTCTTAGTCCCAGAAGCTCCAGTTTCTTCAACAGTTTCTTTACCATGAGCTTTTTGACCTGCTGTTTGAACATTGAAGTATATTGGGCCACCAAGTTGCCTATATGTTTGTTCAAAAGGCTTATCCACTTGCTGACCAAAAATGCCAATCATTATGTGTCGAAAACTGTTCAAGAATGCAGCATTATGATTGGTCATTGTGTCCCCCAGAGCTTTGTATAATAGGCTAGAGAACCTCTCCCTTTCTTCATCTTCATTAAGCTCAGATTGTCCAGGTAGCAGAACTCTTGGCAGATCTGACTTGAGAAACGGTGCACCCCTTCTGTTTTTAGCAAAAGACAGCAGACATTTCTTGATGAACTGTTCTGCAGCGGTCTTCACCATTTGTTGATGTTCTTCAGACAATTCTTCAAGAGTGACATCCAAAATATCTCTTACTTCAGGCATCTTCAAAGCTTGTGTGTCCCACCGGGCGTGCCAAAAAGTGTGTTGACGTAAAATCTACAGTCCACGCCAAGCACACAGCAAGCCAAATTAGCTGGCTTCACACGTGGCCCGAGCGTTCGAATTCCGGAGGCGTGCCAGTCAGTTTTCCCTGAAACTAACAAAGGAAGAAAAATGTTTAGATAAAACCTGGAACGTGCCGGCTTGATACCAGACAGTTCCATCTCTACGGCTCGCAAAGCCAGTTTTGATCGACATATAGCTATAGACAAGCTATCTGTCGGCAATCCAAAGCATCCATCGCATAATCGGCAAAGCATGTAAGAAGCACACTGCCGACCGCATGACGTCATCATGATGAAAGATCGGTATTTGGTTAAATAATCGTTGCAGCACATATTCATAACCGATTGACGAGAATAGAGCATGGTAAAATAAATATAAGGCGAAAGCACGATCATAGATTTCTAATAAACACGAATGCATAGGTTTAAAGCACTAGTCTACCGCATGTCTAGGTACTTTTGGACCCGTCAGGCGTAAAAACAAACAAGTTAATCCACCGCATCATACAACTTGCTCGAAATCACACCACCAACCAAGAATAGATCAATCCACCGCATGATACGACTCTAAACGTGGAAGGCTAAAAGCATTCGTTATTTAAAACAAAACTACGACCATGATTCGCTCGTGAAGGGACTGCCGAGTACGGCTAGATAACCGAATCGGGTTCCATGAAGAAGGAACAAACGTTGTTAATGATTATAAACCTATCAGGTCGAGTTCGAGCTCTAATCCACCGGATGATTAGTTCGAAAAACGACCTAAAAACCTGCATCTACCGCATAATACCCGGCTCTGTCAAGACCCATACAAAAACAACAAGTCTGAACCCGCGACACGTGGCAATCTAGATTTTGCTCGTGAAGGTACTGCCGATTACGGCTAGATAGCCGAATCGGGTTCCATGACGAAGGAACAAGCCTCATCGATAATGATAAACCTATCAGATCGAGTTCGAGTTCTAATCCATCGGATGATTAGTTCGAAAACGACCCAAAAACCTGCATCTACCGCATGATACCCGGCTCTGTCAAGGTCCATACAAAACCAGCGAGTTCGAACCCGCGACACGTGGCAATCTAAATTGATTTCGAATTCGGTTATGTGAGGAGATGTGGTCATGTCGTGCAATGAATCGAAACCAAACCTAAATCAATCTAGACTGGGCAAAAAGAGTGTTGTATGAAATAAACATGGAGTAGAACCAAACAACACAGGGTAACTTAATGAATCTACCAGATCTTTGCCAAAATCTAATAGAGCCGATAACTTGCCTCGAGCTAAACCGTAGCCTACCGCATGACTCATGATCTAACAAGAAGGCCTTCCTGAACCAGGCTTAGATCCACCGCATGATACTAAGCATGATACAGGGTTGTCGATACTTACGGAGGTCGACGGATCGATGATTCCCCTAGAAAGAAACTCGACGACACGACTAAAGACTCGATAGGTGGCGCATGGCCGGTTTGTGTGATTGATTGATTGATTCCTATTACAATTACCATGGGTTTATATTTATACCCTGGTTTTGACACGATTCCTAGTCGATTACGATTACAAAAATTTCCAAAGAAATACGTCGAAGCGCCGTATTCATCTCATACTCTTCATCAAATCGGCTTCTTCCTTATATTCGATCCACGTCATCACTCACGCTTTCCCGAACGCTCCTGTTTCCAACTGTGGAATAACTCCTTTGCCGAACGATGACGGATTCCCGACCGCAGAGCGTCTTTTGCCGAATGCTTTGAAGAAGTCCTCCTTGCCGAATGGAATCTTTCTGCGGAGCCTGGCCCACTCGTCAGTCTCTTTCAGGTGCCAATTTTTGGTGTCAACACAGAGTAATTTCAAAATTGCAAAAAGATACTGGTAGGAATCTTACCCTCCATTGTCTAAAAAAAATCTTACCCTCGTTTCCTCTTCCTAACAGATAATGGAGACTCCGTGGCAAGTGCACGTCGCCAGAGATGTGGCCGCGACTGTGCCCCGATCAGCAGTCGGTACGGAGTGTCAGGTTCACTTCGACTCCGTCTGAATCGGGTTCTTCTTCCTCTCCTGTTACTTTGACTGGCCAAAGTGCTAGTAGGTCCACCCTGTAAATGAAGGAAACTAACTAGGCACTTATCACCTAATGATATATTAGTCGCACCTATCTCAGCGCGATCCCAACCGTCCTTTTAGGGGTGGAGAGCGAAGAGCGGCGGAGCGCGCCTGCCGGGCGGCCAAGGTGGGACGATGACAACATGTTGAGCAGGAGCGGCTGGCTCGAGAGGGACGAAGGCGAGGTAGACGACGACGCCATGGCTGTGGCTGAGAAGAGGGGGGCTTCGCTAGGATCGAGCTAGTTAGGTGTGGTTCACTCAATCTTGGGTGATTTCTTGATCTGTTTCTTGAGCTCTGTTTCAGATACTAGCTCGCTGTGGATGCTTGCAGCTGGTAATCGAGAGCTCTACTTTATCCTCTTATAATCAATCAGAGAGGAGGCTAGCAGCGATGAGCACGTACGTGACTGTATACGCGGAGTTTGACTTCAATTTGACCTTATTACATTTGTTCGCGTTTTATAGACTTCACTAGAACAGCACGCGGCGTTGCCGCGCTAATTAGCCCTCCTTCTAGCTAATATATGCGAAATATTGTATATATGTTATGATAGATTTTGTGAGAATTTAATGGTTAGAATGTGTACTTATAGTCGGTAGTAAAGCAGACAGTGTACTGTGCTATACTTATGAAAATGGTTTGAGTTGTTTGTGTGTTTTTGCTTATTGTTCTTAACTTCCCTTGGCTTCTGGCATGTAGAGAAAAATAGTAGTACTAAGTCTGTTTGTTGTTATAAACTCTCGTGCTCTGAGCGTGTACGCGTGTACGGCCCATTTAGTTAGACTTGAATTCGCACATGAATGCTAATCATGTTTATGAATTTGTATAATTTTTTACCTCTACATGCAATTGTATTTATCGTTTGCCAGAAAATTAGATTTTTGAATTCATATATTCTCTTCTAATTTGAAATAATAAAAACATTCAAATTTTTAGTACGTATGGCCGGTTTACAAATTGAAAGAAATATTAGAGTGAGCTATATTTTAGCTTAGCTATTGCATTGCTGATTGCTCGATCGGCAGGTGGCGGGGCTTTTGTTTTGCCTTTTTTTTCCCTACACGTGGGGTCCACAATGAGGGGATAAGCTTTACTGTCTCCCACGGTCCCACCCATTATCTATCTCCTCTTTCTCGTCTGACGTCTCTCTCCGGTCTCTCTCTTCTGGTTTCCCCTTCTCATTCTTGTGCTTGTTCATTCTCCGTGGATGCAGTATTGCAGTGTGTAACGACGGCTCTTGCTTCAGCTCCAGCAAGTGAGCAGAGCACCCACGCGGTGGAGCGGCGAGCGATGGAGTTTTTATTTTTAAATAGTCTTTTTAAATCTAATATTTTAATAATAACCCGTGACAAACTAAATTTTCAGAAACTAGCTTTTTTGGTCGCGCTGGGACTTTTGGCGCGACTCCCCGTTGAGTCACGCCACATGCAATGGCGCGACGAAGCCGCCATGTAGGCAACTCGGCCACGGTGGCCGCTGATGTGTCAACTGAGTCGCGCCGTAGCCTCCGGCGCCACTCAGTGTTGAGTCGCGCCGGAGTCTCTGGCGCGACTCAGCTGCACATCAATTACAGATTCAAAATTAGTGCTTCATTATAAATATTCAAAAATCTATTTTTATGAAGTGGGACTAGTCCAAAATATTCATCAAAGATCCTAGTTCCCAATTTTATTTATCTAGTCCAAAATTGATACAAAAATCATTTTAAAATTTTGGCTCAAATTTGAATAAGATATTTTGCATGTGGTGCGACTCAACGGGGAGTCGCGCCAAAAGTCCCGGCGCGACCAAAAGGACTAGTTTCTGAAAATTTAGTTTGCCACGGGTTATTATTAAAATATTAGATTTAAAAGGACTATTTAAAAATAAAAGGTCCGAGCGATGGTGTCAGCTGCTTCGATGAGCAAGCCCCGTTGGCTGTAGCTCCGCGGCGAGCGATGGTGCCGGGCTGCCGGCAGCTCCAACGAGCAAGCCCCGTTGGCTGTAGCTCCGCGGCGAGCGATGGTGCCGGGCTGCCGGCAGCTCCAACGAGCAAGCCCCGTTGGCTGTAGCTGTGCTAGTGCTAGTGTGTGCTTTTATGCTCAAACTATGTTATGATTTTGTGATCTGAAGCTGCTCCGCCAGTTCTGCCTCTGTTCCGGTTCTCAATGTGTCAGTTTGTATGAGTTTGATTTCTCATCCTAAACTTGTTTTCTCTGGATATTTGAGTAGGTGTGGTTGCTAGTATGCTACATGGCCGGCTGCTAAGTTTGGATTTTTAGTACGTATGGCCGGTTTACAAATTGAAAGAAATATTAGAGTGAGCTATATTTTAGCTTAGCTATTGCATTGCTGATTGCTCGATCGGCAGGTGGCGGGGCTTTTGTTTTGCCTTTTTTTTCCCTACACGTGGGGTCCACAATGAGGGGATAAGCTTTACTGTCTCCCACGGTCCCACCCATTATCTCCTCTTTCTCGTCTGACGTCTCTCTCCGGTCTCTCTCTTCTGGTTTCCCCTTCTCATTCGACTACCTTGGTAACATGAGACTCGAGAAGATTCATGATGCTAATCGTCGTGTCATGAGACTCGAGAAGAATGAGTTTTTTCTCTCTCCTATTTATGAGCCATCAGATGGTAATTGTACGTATGAGCTTTTTCTTGATGACGTGGCAAAATGCCTGTTCAGTACCGCGACGCGGTTTCAGTCAAGAAGATTACATGTTTACATAGAAAAATGCAGCTTCATGCCTCCATTCTGCCTCCATTTGGTTGTATACTACCAGGTCAAAAGTCACGCACGCTTCTGTAGTCTGTACGCGTGTTTCGGTTAAACTCTACGCGCGCGTCGTTTCGTTCAAAAAGATGTTGCGTTGAACACATGGCCAAGTGGGCTGGGGATGCTGCAGTTTGGGTCCAGCCCATTTATATCATACCAATGTTCATTGGCGGACCGAGCCCCAGCCCAATTCCATTCTTCCCATTTTTTTTTTTTTTGAAGGAACCATTCTTCCCATTTTGAAAACTGTGGGTTACATTCTGAATTTCTGATCCGGTGATGCTTTCTGATCAGTAACTTGTGTTCCCCATTTCCCGGTTCCAGTAGCTACAGCGGCTCAAGATTGAAGACTAAACAGCGCAAGTACTCTTAAGAGCAGGAGGACCGCGGCCTTGATATTGTTATATGATTGTTTTGTTTCTATCACCTTGCTTAGATACAGACATACAACACAAAATACATACATATTGAGTTCCACAGGATCCATAGCTGTCCGCTCATAGAATGTAGACTGACACTTTTCAGTACTATATATATGACATATTTCTGTTAAATTGATCGAGGAAAAAATATATATTTGTAAATAAGGTCATTCTTTACTTTTCAAGGTATGACAAGTAACTTTTCATTCCATTAAAACACATCCAGTAAAACAATCCATGTACCTGTTGACACCAAAAATTGGCACCGGGAAGAAGCTGACATGTGGGCCAGATTTGGTGGAAAGATACCATTCGGCTAGGAGGCTTTGCTGGAGCATTCGGCAGGAGACGCTCTGCGGTCGGGAACACGTCGTCATTCGGCAGAAGCACTGATCGTATGGAAAGAGTACTCGGGAAGGCGTGATGACGTGGAATAAAAGGAAAGGCCGGTTCAACAAGGAATGTGACATGGACACGAAGATTCATAGTCTATTTTAGGATAAGTATTGCAGTCGTGTCCGACTGGGAGTTGTATCAAGACCTGGGTATAAATACAAACCCATGGCAATTGTAAAAGAGAACAACAATCAATCGTACAACAAACCGGCCCCGTGCCAACATCGAGTCCTTTAGTCGAGTCGTCGAGTTCTTCGAGAGGAGTCATCGATCCGTCGACCTCCGTAAGTACCGGCAACCTTGTATCATGCTTAGTATCATGCGGTGGATTTAAGCTTTGATGCAAGTAGTCTTGTTACCATGCTTAGTATCATCCGGTGGATTTAAGTTATGGTCTCAAGAAGGTTACTCTGTTAGGTCATGAGCCATGCGGTGGGCTAAGATCTAGTATGGACCAAGTTATCGGCTCTGTTAGATTCCGGCAAGATCTAGCAGATTCATTAAGTTACCCCGTGTTGCTCCTTTTTTACTATGTGCTTAATTCATGCAACACACCTTTGCCCAATCTAGATCGGCTAGAATCGGCTCTGCTTTACGGTGCGACGACTTATCCCTTCATAGCCGAATCCGAAACCGATCTAGGTTGCCACGTGTCGCGGGTTCAAGCCTGTCGGCATCGTGTAGATCTTGACAGAACCGGGTATCATGCGGTAGATGCAGGTTTTTGGGTCGTCTTAGAGCTAATCATCCGGTGGATTAGAATTCGATTCGACCTGATAGATTTACCTTTACCGATTAGGCTTGTTCCTTCGCCATGGACCCCGATTCGGCTAAGTAGCCGTATTCGGCAGTGCTTTTACGAGTGAACGTGTGTTCGTGGGTTTGCATTGGACAATGAATGCTTTTAGCCTTTCACGATTAGATTGTATCATGCGGTGGATTGATCTAATCTGATTAGTGGCGTGGTCACAAACAAGTCGTATCATGCGGTGGATTAACTTGTTTGCTATCATGCTTGACGGGTGCTGCTTTCGGCCTATGCATTCTTGTTTTCAATGTAAATTCGTGACTGTGTTGTGGGTTCGTAACTAAACATTGAGTGCTTTTAGCTTTTCATGATTAGATTGTATCATGCGGTGGATTGATCTAATCTGATTAGTGGCGTGGTCACAAACAAGTCGTATCATGCGGTGGATTAACTTGTTTGCTATCATGCTTGACGGGTGCTGCTTTCGGCCTATGCATTCTTGTTTTCAATGTAAATTCGTGACTGTGTTGTGGGTTCGTAACTAAACATTGAGTGCTTTTAGCTTTTCATGATTAGATTGTATCATGCGGTGGATTGATCTAATCTGATTAGTGGCGTGGTCACAAACAAGTCGTATCATGCGGTGGATTAACTTGTTTGCTATCATGCTTGACGGGTGCTGCTTTCGGCCTATGCATTCTTGTTTTCAATGTAAATTCGTGACTGTGTTGTGGGTTCGTAACTAAACATTGAGTGCTTTTAGCTTTTCATGATTAGATTGTATCATGCGGTGGATTAATCTAATCTGATTAGTGGCGTGGTTACAAACAAGTCGTATCATGCGGTGGATTAACTTGTTTGCTATCATGCTTGACGGGTGCTGCTTTCGGCCTATGCATTCTTCGTTTACTGCGAATTTATGATCATGTTTCACCCTTTTATTTATCTATCATGCTCTGTTTCTCGTTAATCGGCTATGAGTAATGTTCATTCGGTTGAAAGCCGATCTTTCGTCATGCTTACGTCACGCATTCGGCAGTGCGCTCCTTGCGTGCCTTGCCGATTGCCGAATGAGGTTTTAACTGCCGACAGATAGCTTCCCTGTAGCTATATGTCTCTCAAGATTGGCTTCGATGCCGCAAACATGGAACTGTCTGGTCTCACCCGGCACGTTCCAGGTTTTAATCTAAACGTTTTTATCCCTTTGTTAGTTTTCAGGCAAACTGACTGGCACGCTTCCGGATTCGAAAGCCCGGGCCACGTTTGAAGCCAGCTTTGTTCGGCTTGCTGTGTGCTTGGCGTGAGGTGCGGATTTTACGTCAACACACTTTTTGGCACGCCCGGTGGGACACACACAAGTTTTCAAGATGCCTGAGTTGAGCGACATCATGGATGTCACTTTGGAAGAATTGTCTGAAGAGCATCAACAGATGGTAAAGGCTGCTGCTAGTCAATTCATTAACAAATGTTTACTGTCTTTCGCCAAGAACAGGAGTGGTGCACCTTTTCTCAAGTCTGATCTGCCAAGAGTTCTCCTTCCTGGGCAATCTGATCTTACTGAAGAAGAAGAGAGGGAGAGATTCTCGGGCTTGTTATACAAAGCTTTGGGAGAGACAATGACCAATCACAATGCTGCGTTCTTAAACAGTTTTCGGCATACAATGATAAGCATTTTTGGTCAGCATGTAGATAAACCCTTTGAGCAGATACATGGGCAATTGGGTGGCCCGACATACTTCAATGTTCAAGCACCAGTTCAGAAACCACATGGTAAAGGAAATGCTGATGAAACTGGAGGTTCTGGTGTTAAAGATATAAATGGACAACCGATTCGGCAAGATCCTCAGCTTGCACTGCCGAAAACTCGCACATACGGTGATATGGCATTCGGCACCACAGGGAATCCGCCTGCTTCTGCTTACAAGATATCTCCCTTGAACAATAGACTGCAGAGGGATTTATATGGGAATGGATACTCGGAGTTCCTGGACTACAATGCTATTAACGCTCTCCCGAATCCCGGGTATGTAGGCGTTGCGGGGATGCCCGCTGGAAGACCGGGGAATCAAGATTCAAATGTCGATCTCATGGTACAGAAAATGACCGAAGTGCTGCAAAATCAATTCGGTCTGAAACCCAAGAATCAAGGATATATGTACTCACCTCCCTTTCCAGAGTGGTACCAAAGGGTGTCGTTGCCGAGTAGAGTCAAGGTTCCTACAGAATTCACCAAATTCTCGGGACAAGATGATACAAGTACTGTGGAACATATAGCTCGATATCTGATGCAGCTTGGAGAGGCTTCGGCAGATGAGGCTTTCAGAATTAGATACTTTCCTTTGTCACTGACGGGTCCAGCTTTTACATGGTTTGCTTCTTTGCCTGCTCAGTCAATTTGCACGTGGAAAGATCTAGAGCAGAAATTCCATGCTCATTACTATACCGGTAGTACAGAGAAGAAGTTGGTTGATCTAACCAGCTTGAGGCAAAGGAATAATGAAACACCTACAGAATTTCTCAGGAGATTTAGAGAGACTAAAGGCATGTGCTTTTCCTTGAACATACCTGATGATCAGTTGGCCGGAATGGCTGTTGCTGGTATGTTGCCTGCCATTCGGGAGAAGTTATTCGGGATGGAATTTGATGATCTTGGCCAGCTGTCACAGAGATTAGCATTGATGAGCAATCAAGCATATGGCTTTAAGAAAGACGCTAGATTTGCTAAACACAATGATATAGCTGATATCTATAACCAGTTCCTCGAAAGGGCAGATCAAGAAGATGAATACGAAGACAATGAAGAAGTGGCCATGCGCCACCTATCGAGTCCTTTTCATGATTAGATTGTATCATGCGGTGGATTAATCTAATCTGATTAGTGGCGTGGTTACAAACAAGTCGTATCATGCGGTGGATTAACTTGTTTTGTTATCATGCTTGACGGGTGCTGCTTTCGGCCTATGCATTCTTTGTTTACTGCGAATTTATGATCATGTTTCACCCTTTTATTTATCTATCATGCTCTGTTTCTCGTTAATCGGCTATGAGTACGTGTTCATTCGGTTGAAAGCCGATCTTTCGTCATGCTTACGTCACGCATTCGGCAGTGCGCTCCTTGCGTGCCTTGCCGATTGCCGAATGATGTTTTAACTGCCGACAGAATAGCTTCCCTGTAGCTATATGTCTCTCAAGATTGGCTTCAACGCCGCAAACATGGAACTGTCTGGTCTCACCCGGCACGTTCCAGGTTTTAATCTAAACGTTTTTATCCCTTTGTTAGTTTTCAGGCAAACTGACTGGCACGCTTCCGGATTCGAAAGCCCGGGCCACGTTTGAAGCCAGCTTTGTTCGGCTTGCTGTGTGCTTGGCGTGAGGTGCGGATTTTACGTCAACACACTTTTTGGCACGCCCGGTGGGACACACACAAGTTTTCAAGATGCCTGAGTTGAGCGACATCATGGATGTCACTTTGGAAGAATTGTCTGAAGAGCATCAACAGATGGTAAAGGCTGCTGCTAGTCAATTCATTAACAAATGTTTACTGTCTTTCGCCAAGAACAGGAGTGGTGCACCTTTTCTCAAGTCCGATCTGCCAAGAGTTCTCCTTCCTGGGCAATCTGATCTTACTGAAGAAGAAGAGAGGGAGAGATTCTCGGGCTTGTTATACAAAGCTTTGGGAGAGACAATGACCAATCACAATGCTGCGTTCTTAAACAGTTTTCGGCATATAATGATAAGCATTTTTGGTCAGCATGTGGATAAACCCTTTGAGCAGATACATGGGCAATTGGGTGGCCCGACATACTTCAATGTTCAAGCACCAGTTCAGAAACCACATGGTAAAGGAAATGCTGATGAAACTGGAGGTTCTGGTGTTAAAGATATAAATGGACAACCGATTCGGCAAGATCCTCAGCTTGCACTGCCGAAAACTCGCACATACGGTGATATGGCATTCGGCACCACAGGGAATCCGCCTGCTTCTGCTTACAAGATATCTCCCTTGAACAACAGACTGCAGAGGGATTTGTATGGAAACGGATATTCAGAGTTTATGGATTACAATGCTATCGACGCCCTCCCGAATCCTGGGTACGTTGGTACTGCAGGCATGCTTGCTGGGAGACCAGGGAATCAAGACACCAGTATTGACCTCATGGTGCAAAAAATGACCGATGTATTGCAAAATCAATTCGGTCTGAAGCCTAAAAATCAGGGATACATGTACTCGTCTCCTTTCCCTGAATGGTACCAAAGGGTATCATTGCCGAATAGAGTCAAGGTGCCTACAGAGTTTACTAAATTTTCAGGACAAGATGATACAAGTACTGTGGAACATATAGCTCGATATCTGATGCAGCTTGGAGAGGCTTCGGCAGATGAGGCTTTCAGAATTAGATACTTTCCTTTGTCACTGACGGGTTCAGCTTTTACGTGGTTTGCTTCTTTGCCTGCTCAGTCGATCTGTACTTGGAAGGACCTGGAACAGAAATTCCATGCTCATTATTACATTGGCAGTACCGAGAAAAAGTTGGTTGATTTGACCAGCTTAAGGCAGAGGAATAATGAAACACCTACAGAGTTCCTCAGGAGGTTTAGGGAAACTAAGAGTATGTGCTTTTCTCTGAACATACCTGATGACCAGCTGGCTGGTATGGCTGTAGCTGGCATGCTGCCTGCCATTCGGGAGAAGCTGTTCGGGATGGAGTTTGATGATTTGGGCCAGTTGTCGCACAGATTGGCCTTGATGAGTAACCAGGCGTATGGTTTCAAGAAAGATGTCAGATTTGCTAAAAATAATGATGTAGCTGACATCTATAACCAATTCCTTGAAAGAGCAGATCAAGAAGATGAGTATGAAGATAGCGAGGAAATAGCTGCAGCAGAGATAGTGTGGAGCAAAGAACCAGTTACAATGACTCAAAGATGGATCAAACAGATGAAAGGAACATATGATTTTGATGTGACTAAGGCAGACAAATTGTTTGAGTTCCTGGTGAAAGAAGGCCGAATCAAATTGCCAGAGGGGCATTCTATGCTTCGGCCCGATGGAGTGAAAGATAAGAGGTACTGTGGGTTTCATGATAGAAATTCTCATTCCATTAATGAATGCAGAGTCTTTAGGATGAAGATTCAGAAAGCTATCCAGGAAGGACATTTGAAATTCGACAACAAAATGAAACTGGACAGTAACCCTTTCCCTCAGAATATGATCGGGTTCTCGGTTAATATGGTAAATGCTGTTCCATCTGGAGAAAAGGGAAGATTGAAAGTTTTAACCTCAAAGAAGGCAAAGCAGGATGGTTCAGTTGATCCTACTCGGCAGATCACAATTGAACAGATTCGCCAGAAAGATCTTCGGTTCCCGAATAGCCGATTTGAAGTGGGCGAATCCTTTAGACCTAGAGTTACTACACGTATTCTCCTCAACAAATGGCAGCGTCAGCAAGAAAAAGAGCGTTTTCAAAGGCGTGAATACGAGGAGGAGAAAAGAAGGCGCGAAGAAGAAAGGTTTGAGGAAGAACAAGAAGAGTATGCTCGAGAGCAGGAACGAGCGCATTGGGGGTGTGCATTCTTCAGACACTGTTGGAACGAAGGTTTAAAGCTGCCTACAAAGAATAACTGTCCTGAGTGCAATAATGGGTATGTCGAACATAGGCAAAATGTTGCCAATCGCCGATCTGTCCATGAAAGAATTGGTAGGGTGCATCTTAGTGATGATCGGCGTTTTGATGATCAACCAAGAAAGAGACATGCTGATTGCAGATGGATTGATCATGAGGAAGAAGATCGTGAGTATGTTTGGCAAAAAGGACAGTGGTGTCCACCTGGTTTAAGAAGGAGTCAGAAGAGAAGAGTTCAACGCCTGAGGAATCAAGAATTAAAGCAAGCAAGGCCTAGGATGAAATCGATATGGCTCCCAAAAGACAGGCCTGACGAACATAGTCATTCGGCTCCTACATGCATGGTATGTTTCTTGCCGAATGAATTCATGGCTCCAGCTAATCAAATTGTACAGGAAGAAATATTGCCCGATATAAATGATGCCGAACAATTTGGGTTAATGGCACAATTGATGTTGAACAAACAAGCTGTTTTTGAGAAGCCAACCCAGAATCGGCACATGAAGCCACTGTACTTGAAGGGATATGTTAATGGCAAACCATTGACCAAGATGTTTGTCGATGGAGGAGCTGCTGTCAATGTAATGCCATATACCACATTCAGGAAGCTTGGTATGGGTCCTAGAGATTTGACACCAACGAGCATAATTCTAAATGATTTTGCTGGAAATCCTTCGGACACCAAGGGATGCGTACATGTTGATCTGATGATTGGGTCCAAGACTCTGCTTACGACTTTCTTTGTCATTGAGGGCAAAGGGGCATATAGCTTGCTGCTTGGAAGAGATTGGATTCATGCAAATTGTTGTATTCCATCTACTATGCATCAACAGCTTATTCAGTGGATAGATGATGAGGTGGAGATTGTCCAAGCAGATGATTCAATAAGCGTGGCAAATATGGAACCAGCTTTCTGGGAATATCAAGGCATAGATTGTTTCTCAGGCAAAGACTGGGGAGAAGGTCCTGTGGCACCAGCCAGCAGTGATCAACAGCCGATCGAAGCAGTCGGCTCTCATAGTAATTTTTGATGGAAAATCCAATTGATGGAACTGATGGAAAATTAGGACGTGGATTTGTGTCGGCCGATAAATTAGAAGAAGTGGACATTGGAGATGGTGACAAGCCAAGGCCGACATTTATCAGTGCTAACTTGGATTCGGTTTTCAAAGAAAAGTTGGTAACATTGTTAAAGGAATACAAGGACTGCTTTGCTTGGGATTATTCGGAGATGCCTGGTCTAGACCGTTCTATTGTTGAGCATCGGTTGCCAATCAAACCTGGATACAGACCTTACAAGCAACCACCCCGAAAAATCTACAAGGAAGAAGTGTTGGCCGATGTGAAAAAGGAGATTGAAAGATTACTAGATGCAAATTTCATTCGGCCCTGTAAATACGCGGATTGGATCTCTAATATTGTTCCTGTCTATAAGAAAAATGGAAAGATGAGGGTTTGCATAGACTTTAGAGACTTAAACAAGGCTACACCCATGGATGGATATCCAATGCCTGTTGCTGATTCATTGGTTGATGCTGCTGCTGGATACAAAGTGCTCAGTTTCATGGACGGTAACGCAGGATACAATCAGATTTATATGGCATTGGAAGATATAGTAAAGACAGCTTTCAGGTGTCCTGGACACATAGGGTTGTTTGAATGGGTTGTCATGACCTTTGGATTGAAAAATGCCGGTGCAACTTATCAAAGGGCTATGAATTATATTTTTCATGAGTTGATCGGCAAGATTGTGGAAATATATATTGATGATGTAGTGATCAAGTCACTGGATCATGAGTCTCATTTGGCCGACATAAGGAAAACTCTAGAATGCACCAGGAAGCATGGGCTTAAGATGAACCCGAACAAGTGTGCTTTTGGAGTTTCGGCTGGAGAGTTTCTGGGATTTTTGATACATGAAGGAGGAATAGGAGTTGGTAAGAAAAGCATGAAGGCAATTGATGAAATTGTTCCTCCAACTAATCTTAAAGAGCTACAATCACTGCTTGGCAAGATAAATTTTGTGAGAAGATTCATATCAAACTTGTCACAAAAGGTGTTGCCCTTTTCCTCACTATTGAAAATAAAGAAGGATCAAAAGTTTGTATGGGGTGACGAACAACAAAAGGCTTTTAATGAAATAAAAGAGTACATGAAGAAGCCACCAGTATTGGTGCCTCCACAATTGAACAAGCCTTTCAAGTTGTACGTGGCGGCCGATGCCCAGACCATTGGATCGGCCCTTATTCAAGAATTTGAAGGGAAGGAAAGAGTAGTTGCATACCTTAGCCGAAAGTTACTAGATCCAGAGACAAGGTATTCGGCTATAGAGAAACTTTGCTTATGTGTTTACTACTCCTGTACAAAATTTCGGCACTACTTACTACATGCCGAATGCATTGTGTATTCAAGGTTTGATGTGATAAAACACATGTTGTCTATGCCGATTTTGAACGGAAGGATTGGCAAATGGATTTTAGCTTTGTCTGAGTTTGAATTAAGATTTGAATCGGCAAAGGCTGTTAAGGGACAGATTATTGCCGATTTCATTACTGAACATCATGATACATCGATAAATTTGCTTAACATTGTTCCTTGGGTGTTATTCTTCGATGGATCTTCATGCAACAAAGGTGGTGGAGCAGGTATCTTATTAATTTCACCCAAAGGAGAAACATTTGAGTTTGCTGTTCCTATTCAATCTGCTGTTACTAACAATCAAGCTGAGTATGAGGCATTGCTCAAAGGGCTCCAATATTTGAAAGAAGCAAAGGCCATTGCGGTTGAAATTTTTGGAGATTCAGAATTGGTCATAAAACAATTGAATGGTGAATATGAATGCAAAAGTGATATCTTGAGGAATTACTATGAAGAATGCAAAGAAATATTGAAGAGCTTTCGGTCAGTAATTCTACAACACATTCCTAGAGGGGATAATGGAGAAGCAAATAGATTGGCCCAAAGTGCATCAGGTTATAAAGAGCTTCGAGAAGTTTTTGCTAGTGATGTATATGCATTCGGGAGTAATCTGGCAGAAGATGATTGGAGAAAAGAGATTGCCGATTATCTGGAGAATCCGTCCCGAAAGGTTTCTAGAAAGCTCAGGTATAAAGCTTTAAAGTTTGTTCTTCTTGATGATAATTTGTATTATAAATCCCTGGATGGAGTGCTATTACATTGCTTAAATCGTGAAGAAGCAAAAAGGCTGATGAGTGAAGTACATGATGGGTTGTGTGGAGCACATCAATCGGCCTACCGAATGAAGTGGGTTATTAGAAGAACTGGATATTACTGGCCGACAATGTTGGAAGATTGTTTTGAATATTATAAAGGATGTCAAGACTGTCAGAAATTTGGAAATATTCAGAGAGTTCCGGCATCGGTTTTGAATCCCATTGTCAAGCCATGGCCATTCAGAGGATGGGGAATAGATTTGATTGGCCAAATAAATCCTCCATCTAGCAAGGGGCATAAGTTTGTGCTTTTGGCAACCGATTATTTTACCAAGTGGGTTGAGGCAATTCCATTAAAGAAGGTGACGTCGGAGAATATGGTTGAATTTGTTAAAGAACACATCATTTACAGATTTGGGATTCCTCAGACAATCACCACTGATCAAGGGACTCAATTTACATCTTCAGAATTCAGAGATTTTGCTGAAAGTATGGGCATCAGATTGTTAAATTCTTCTCCTTATTATGCCCAAGCTAATGGTCAGGCAGAGGCTTCTAACAAGATTATGATTAAAATTATACAGAAGAAGATTGATCAGAAGCCGAGAAAGTGGCATTCGGTACTCAGTGAGGCTTTATGGGCTTACCGAATGGCTCCACATGGGGCTACACAGACGTCTCCCTATGAGTTGGTGTATGGGCATCATGCTATCTTGCCATGGGAAATACAATTAGACTCAAGGAGAATAAAGTTGCAAAAGGATTTAAGTTCTAAAGATTATAATGATTTAATGATGGACGAATTAGAAGATTTGCATATGATTCGTCTCAGGGCTTTGGAGAATATTGAGAAGAACAAAATGCGAGTTGCTAAGTATTACAATAAGAAGGTGAAAGTTAAGCAATTTACAGAAGGTGATTTAGTCTGGAAAGCGATATTGCCGATTGGAACCAAATATGCGGCATTCGGCAAGTGGTCTCCAAATTGGGAAGGTCCTTTCAGAGTGGTTAGATGCGTGCCTGGAAATGCATATATTTTGAAGACATTATTGGGAGAAGAATTTGCTTCTGCTATAAATGGAAGATATTTGAAAAGGTATTATCCCAGTGTTGAAATCGATCGGTGATTGATATATTAATTTGCCGAACAGCCGATTTTCGGGAAGAAATCGCCTTCAGAACAAATGTTGACAGAAAAGGAAAATGGCCAGTACTGAATGTATTGCCCTTAGCACAAAATATACTACATCAGATGTTCATGCAAGATCACAAAAGATAAGTTTTATTGCCGAAATTCCATAAATCCCTAGTACAAACTAATGGAATAGCTTGTTCAAAACGGACTGAGGATGAATGGAATCGGCAATGGCGGCGCCATGAGCATCAAGGCGATCTATGGAAGCCTCGATGTCATCGATCTCCTCCGGGTTACCATTAGCGAAGCCGGTCGGTAGCCTGGAGTAGTCGGTATTGGTGTGCGTCGACATGGCGACTAGGCCTGCGGCAGTGCCCAGACGGATGCCGTGCGAGGCCACCTCATCGATGCGGCCCGCCACCGCGCCGAGGCGAGCTTCTGGTGTATCCCCAAGAGCATTCACCTTGTTCGCCAGCTCATTCGCCAGCGCCTTTAGCCGATCGAGTTCGGCATCACGAGCTGCAAGTTTACAAAAGAGGATTGCAGGTTAGTGTCATTTGGAGGACGAGATTGAGATTGAGCAGGTTGCAGGACTCACCGTCGATGACTTCGAGCAACTGTTTGCGCTCGTGCTGCCGTTCGAGATCCGCAATCCCGGCTTGTTTGGAGATGACCTCCAGCTCGCGACGAGAATCATCGCGCTCCGCCTTGAATCGGCGAGCATCATCGTCTGAATAGCGGGAATCGACCGATGAGTGAGTTCGGTTGGACGAACTCGAAGAGCCGGACGCCGCAGGAGCAACGGCTGGAGCCGCGACTGGCGCACCAGCGGCGGCAATCCATTGGATTACCCTGAAGAAACAAAGAGATTCGTCAAGGAGAAGGCAAATCTCGAGAAGAACAGAGAGAAGTAAGCAGCCAATCACCTGCGGCGAGCGCCGGCGCGGCTTCCTTCGGGCTCGTCGGCGGCCGGTCGCCTTCCATTCGCCATTGGGGTCTTCTTGAGTTTACTGTGCTTGGGGAAAAGAAGAGTTCAAGGGAGGCGAAAGGCTTAGTGAAGAGATAGCGGCACTTGGTATGTTTATTTATAGAATCCGCAGAGGAAATCGTGGTCAGGGATCGTGGCGCACGTCCCAAAATTTCAGGAGATGGAAAGCCCCACGAACCGAGCAGTTACCGTGTCGTTTGGGATTCATGCCGAATCGGGCTTGGTTCTACTGAGTTGGATTCGGCTATATCGTTTGATGCGTTTTCAGGTCTGACACTGTTGAAACCAACTTTGCCGAATGAGTTGTTCGCAATGATAGAGAAGAAGAGTTAACAGCTACGAATTCACAAGATGAGGCAATTATTCGGCTACAGGTTATTGGTTACAAGTTACAAACCCAAGTATTTTGAAATTACATTTGTGGCATTGGAAATCATGTTGCTAATGTTGTCTAACAAGTTTTTGTCAGCTTCTTGGGTTTTAGCCAGAGCCTTGAGCTTTGCCTTGAGTTGTTTATCCTTGTTCAGAGTGGCTGAAGCTTCTTTTCGTATTCTTTCTGATAACTTGGGAAGCTCAGCAATATTCTTCTCGTCAGCTTCAATTTCGGCCGATAAGAGTTGCAATTCGGCTTCAAGTGCAGCTTTCCTGGCCTTTTTGCTCTCAAGATCAGATACCAGCTTGGTCAACAGCTCATTATTCTTTTGATCTTGAGAGTGCAGGGCTTTTACTGACTGCTTGATCAGAGATCTTTTTTGCTCTAAGGCTGGCAGAGAAGATTGGTTGCTCAAGGCTTGCATCACTGCTGCGAATTGCTGATCCAATTGAGAGACTGGCTCCAATGCGGTCTTGATGTCAGCTGGGAGTTCTTGATCAATGGAATCCAGAACGTCTCTTAATGAAACAGCATGTGTAGCCTGGTCTTGGATGCTCTTATTCAGTAAGGCTAAGATGTCTTTCAGCTTTGCTTTGGTTTCTTCTGATAAATCTTGGCTAGAAGTAATCTCTTCTCCTTGTTCGGTAACCCAGTCATCCACAGCAAAGGAATAGCTGGGTGATGAAGTGGATTTCTCCTGAAAAGGGTTCTTGCCGAATTAGTAAAAGAATTGTCGAATGAGAGGGAGTCAAGAGAATTGAATGATTATGTTTACCTCGGCCCTGGCTTCCCGAGTGGGAGATGGAAGTGTTGTAAGTTCCATGATGGGAGTTTGTGTATCTGGCTGAGGAGGAACCGGAGTGTCAATTGAAGAGAATTCTATTCCTGTTTCTGGAAGGGGCAGCAAAGCTGAAGACGAATCATGAAGAAAGGAAGAGCTTTCCAAGGCAGGATCTGTTGAAGCTTGTTCTGCAGTTGACAAGAGAGTAAATGCCGATGACAAGAAATTAAAAAAAATGAAGTGGTAGATTTTTTTTTTTACCGTCCAATGAGGCATCGGCAATTTCTGTGCTAGCCAACCATTGCTGAGCTTTGGCCTGAAAAAACAAGGAAAGATGAAGTTGAGCAGAATATTATTGACATCATGGCCAAAGAAAGAGAGATCTGACCTTGATGATTTTCTTGGGAACCACTTTTCTTTTCTTTGTGCCTGAGGAGGCTGCCAGGACAAGGGTCTTCCTTTTGACAGATGATGGCCTGGTGATTTTTGGATCCAGGATAGCTTGTCTGGCCATTATTTGAGCTAAAGTTGGGGATTGATATCCCAGAGCTGAGATTGGGCCTGCTGCCTTGTATACAATTGCCCTGGCAAGAGGGGCAGGTATGATGTCCTGCAAAGATGGTAAAGTCAAGGTCAAGTTGGATCTTTATTTGATTGAAAGTGAATAAAAGCTGAACATATTACCTCTGAGCTTGGTTGGTAGTCTGACATCAACTCGAGACAGAGAGGATGAATTGGCACATTGAAGATATGATCATGAAGTTCTTGCCACCAGATTATGAAGCTAGGGTGTGCAAATATTATTGGCACAAAGGGCTCAGGTGCATAGATTGTGTCACAGCATCTATAAAGGAAGATTCTTCTTGTTTCTGTGGCATCTTTGATGATTTCCCTAGGCTTGAGAAATTCATGAAGGAATAGCCTTGGGGGCACCTGGCCACATCCCAATTGCCTGGCTGCTATGTTCGGCTGATAGTATTCATATGTGCTCTGAACTAGTCTTCCCCCATGAAATTCGGCTGGCAGGATACAAGGATGGATGAAAGCATTGAAAATTGCTATAGAATGTACATCAGTGCATCCAGATTCAAAGCTGAATTCACAGGGGAAGGTGAGGTTGTCATTGTCCAGATATGGAAACCAGAGAGGATGATCAAAGCCTTTGAAGAAGAGCTCAAATAATTCGCAGATATTTTTGTTGATGGATACAGTAGAAGCAGCTTCTCCATAAGTTTGACAACCTTTGGTCTTCTTGATTTCTCCCTCTGCATAGTTGATGGAAGGGAATTCTCTGCTGTTGAGATCAATGGCAATAATCTGATGCATGTACAGTTGTAGCCACATCTGGACAAACCACCAGGGACCATTCACACAAGGTATTTTCCTGTTGGTGTGCATCAATTGGGTAGTTTGATTAAGCATGTGATAGACGCTGCCCAGGAGGTATTTTCCCAATGGGATGAGTTTACCAGCAGCCAGTTCTTCAGCCATCACGATGTGGTTCAGAGTTGGCTCATTGGCTTTGCCACAGAAGACATACCTGCACAGCCACATATTCAGGAAGGCCCTGTACTCTACATCGGTCAAGGGGCCATCAGACATATAGTTTTGGATGTATCTTTTATATCCAACCCCTGTTTTGACTCCTGTCTGCTTGGAGGAGCCCTTGTGGTCATATGGTCGAACAGTTTCTGTTATGTTCAGACCAGTCATCATATATACATCGGCCAAGGTGGGAGACATTGGACCATGACCGAATAAGAAGGCGTTGGCACCATTGGACCAGAAGTGGCAAGCTGCAATCAGAAGGTTCTCATTCTTGGGTGTTTCAGCCAATGACAACTCCAAACAGTGAGATATGCGCAGACGATCCCAGTTCTGTGTTTGGGGGCTTTTATCATTTGATATTCTCTTGTACCAATTCATCCAGCCTGCAATCGGGGGCAGAGGCCAGTTCTTGAAAGTGTCTTGCCACTTGTGAGGATTGGCCAGAGAGATCTTGAACGGGATCCTTTGGGATTCGGCTGCGATGAATTCAGAGGGATCTGAGTTCCCTACAGGGCCGAGAAAATACGATGGAGATTTCTCTTCAACAGGGATGAGGATTTCGGCAGCTAGGGCCTGTCAAGCATGGAAAAGGATAAAGAGATTTGAGACAGGAATCAAGAAAAGATTGCCAAATGAGCTTGGAGAGATTAAAATTTACCTGAAGTGCGAAATCTTGATTCGCCATGAAGAGGTTGAGTCTTGAAACGCTGATGACCTAGAGTACGGATCTGAGCGGAAGCCTCGTGGATTCAAAGGAGAATGGCGGATGTCGAGTAGAGTTGGCTTGAGAATGTTTGGTGCTTGTGGTCGATTCCGAGATAAAGATCACCTTTATCCCGAAATCGAAGGGGCATGTGTTGACACCAAAAATTGGCACCGGGAAGAAGCTGACATGTGGGCCAGATTTGGTGGAAAGATACCATTCGGCTAGGAGGCTTTGCTGGAGCATTCGGCAGGAGACGCTCTGCGGTCGGGAGCGCGTTATCATTCGGCAAAGGTGAAGCATTCGGCAGGAAACGCTCTGCGGTCGGGAACACGTCGTCATTCGGCAGAAGCACTGATCGTATGGAAAGAGTACTCGGGAAGGCGTGATGACGTGGAATAAAAGGAAAGGCCGGTTCAACAAGGAATGTGACATGGACACGAAGATTCATAGTCTATTTTAGGATAAGTATTGCAGTCGTGTCCGACTGGGAGTTGTATCAAGACCTGGGTATAAATATAAGCCCATGGCAATTGTAAAAGAGAGACAATCAATCATACAACAAACCGGCCCCGTGCCAACATCGAGTCCTTTAGTCGAGTCGTCGAGTTCTTCGAGAGGAGTCATCGATCCGTCGACCTCCGTAAGTACCGGCAACCTTGTATCATGCTTAGTATCATGCGGTGGATTTAAGCTTTGATGCAAGTAGTCTTGTTACCATGCATCTCCAAACGAATCCAAATGGAAAAGGAGAGTCTCTAAAAGAATTCATGCAACTCGTAAATTAAACTTAAGAAATATTGACTCGTAAATTACATCTTGGCCGTGGCCACTAACACCATGAACGCATGCACTCGCACGCCATGCTCCCGATGTTGCCGCGCCATCCCACGACAGGGCGCATGCCGTGCACTACAGACTCTGAAGAAACGGAAAGGGAGACTTGCTGGCCTCTGCATGAACACGTACTGCGCGCATGCATCAGGCGCTACTACAGACAGACGCGCTCGTCATGGACTTGACCGAGCTCAAGTTATTATTGAAGTTAACTGAAACAGAAACAAAGTGAAGGTGAACGAGGCAGCAGGAAGGATTATGCAACAGCACATGGCAGAAACACAAATGGCGTATGTTTGTTCCCCGACCTTCCTGGTTGGCCATGGCCTTCTCGATCTTACGGGGTTTTTAGTGTAGGTATCAGCGTCGTCGTCACAGCCGACGCCGGTTCGATGTCACGTATTGGATCACCCAGCTCGATCCTCTTCTGATCCTGGCTGGAGCCCCATGGATGACGCTGGTGTGACGTCGTGGGTTTCGTCTCCCAGCTCCGTATGGATTTGTCCACCGGTGCCTTGCTTAGTGATACTGCTGGAGGGTAAGGGCGACACTGCCGGAAAATGCTTTGGCCGCGCCGCGCCCTTGAGATCAGACGCCACCAGCTTGTTCTCGGTCGCCACCGCCTCCACCAGCTGGGACATATTTGCAGCCATGTTTTCAAATCGTATAATCGATTCTAGTCGTAAGGGTACCGATAAGTTGATTAGTCGTGATTAGTCGTTAATCGGTTCGATTAGTCGAGCCTAGTCGTTCCTAGTCGATGGCCTAGTCGTCCTGTGTATATACTAGGACTAATATGATATACTATATTATATAATATAAAGTAAGGATTAACAAGAAAGTAGTAACACAACAAGATGGAGGTATACCAACCATCAATCCATCGTAGAAACTCCAGGCTCCAGATCCTAGACTCAACACTCACACTCGCACAATAGTATAGTATATACCTAAAACCTAATGGATCGAATTCCCACCAAGCCAGCACAAGACCAGC
>OAMR01000321.1:107148-127834 GCA_900205405.1 Echinochloa crus-galli | reverse complement strand
TTTTTAGGGAATTAATGTGTAGCTTCTTATATTTATAGACAAAATTTGAACATCAAAATCTATAAAATTATGGATGAAAAGAGTATTTGTTCACATTTTAAAAATGCTAGCCCATGCAGATGCACGGGTTGATAGGCTAGTTAGTAAATAATTATTAGTTTTTTTGCCAATTTAGACCATTTACTGCATATTTTGCTATTACTTTATATCCAGTCATATACACGGCCATTTTGGCAGCTGAATTTGGCCCTAACCGTGAGCAAAAGCTGGCTCCACCACTGGCCGTGCACACACATACCCCACGGCTACCGTGGCTGTGACCTCTGGTCCATATCAGTCGACTAATATAATTACGTCAGCACATGAACAGATTATTTTTTATAAACGTTTAAATAATACTGTTTGACGAATATAAACATTAATTTTGTGTAGGTGTAGCATTATTACTACTCGCTTCCCTACGAGCTGTGTTAGCTGTACGTGAACTTTTGACTGAGATGAGATGAGAGCCATAACTAGCAGCTAGCTAGAGCATCATATATATTATAGGGTTCGGCCGTTTGGAACCTTTGGTCACACAATAAGCTAGCTGGCCGGGCAAGGATTGCCTAGCCTTGATCAGCAAATTAAGCTAGGCAAGCAATGAAGCATGCGCGTTTGGTTCCCAGCCCGAACTTTACCAGTTGTCCAAAGAAGCCTAAGCAGATGATAAAAGATAAGCATAGTTCACGTACGTGCAACATTTGAACATTGTTACCAGCACCAAACTAAAACAACGTACGCCAACCACCCCCTGATCGACTCTGGTTTACTTCTTCTCTCCAATCAATCGATCTTAACATTTCGCTAGCTCCCATCCGATCCATCAGCTACGTCGCCGCTGCTCATGATCACTCAGGACGCAGCACCAACTTAACGCCAGTATTGCTAATAACGCTGGTTGCCGCTGCCAAGTGCCACGGCACGGTGCCACCCCCTGCCAGCGGCGTCGTTTTATTACCTTGCACGCCGTGATGCTTTGGGTTGGATGATGCTTCCACGGGTAGCTGGCAGCTGGGAGCCCCCTTCGGCTTCGGCACCAGCAGGGCCTGCTCCACCACCTCCACCTGCTGCTCCGTGATGGCGTCCAGCTTCTTCTTCTTGTTGTTGTTCTTGCTCCCTGCTTCTTGTTCTTGTTGTTGTTCTTGCTCCCTGCTTGTCCACGAAGCAGCGAGGATATTATTGTTCCCGCGCCCTGCTTCTTCTTCTTGCTCTAGCTTCACGCCGGTGGACGCCGGAGGCGAAGGCGAAGATGGGTGGTGGAGCAGGATGCCCCCAGGCACGAGCGGGAGGCCGGCCGGTGGAGGCAAGGACGACGCCATGGCCGTGGCCTGCTGCTCGCGCTCGGCATCGGACATGAGCGAGGCACAGAGATCGAGCTTGATGGCTCAAGCTATCTTAATTCTCCGGTGGTCTCTTCGATCAACTCCTCCCTTGTGCTTCTGATGGAGGTAGCGACGATCGAGCCGAGCACTGTTATTTATACTAGATCGACCGGAGGAAAAGAGGGGACCGGAAGGCGTCACCGTCACATCGCGATGGCACCCAACTAATAATGTTACAAAACTAGACTGAATAAAAAGTTGACACTAAACCATACCCACATGCAAGTTTACTCCAAATGTCCACTTGTAGTACCCGTTGACTAAACCATATACAGTCGTCATACAGCTTTGTTAGGAACAAGCTAGCTTCCCAAAGAGTTTTCTAAAGTTTGATGAATTATTATTCACTCTAGTTTTCCTGGATAGGCGTAGCTACACAATGTACATAGGTTTGAAGTACTTATAAAGTTGTATTCCCATGTTACACAATGTATATACTCTCTCCATCTATTATCAATATGTAAGAGGGTACACTACCGAATACCGGCCACGGCAAAGACTTATTTGCCGTGTGCCGTGCACAATAAAAAGTTCAAGACCGACTTTTGCCGTGGCCCACAGCAAAGACCCGCGGCCATTAACGGCAACGAGCCACGGTCGTTAATGTGCCGGGCCTTTACCGTGTGCATTCTATAGCACACGGCAAAGTTTATGTTTGCCATGTGTCTGAGATTCTACTCATGACAAAGCCTCCAGCACACGGTATATGAGGGATTTCCAGTACTGTTAGGACCGTAGGAGTACGAGACCTGGTCGTTTGGTTGTAGTTAGCCGATCAATCATGCATGTAAACCTTAACAGCTACTACGTGCCAAATTAATTGGTCGTCCAATGAAGTTTCAAGCGCGCCAGCACAGTTTGCAACTACTACTCGGAGAGAGGACATCAAAACTGTGTGGCAAATTTTATATCTTTTCCCTAAAAAGGCTGGCAAAATAGCAACGTTTGAACAGGAAGCAAGCTATAGCGTTAGGTACTACAGTAAACGAGTCAACTTGCAGTGACATGGAAACGTTGATCAAGCTAGTACGGAAACTTTGTGACAAAGCTGTGCAATGGGCTGACCATACCAGCCCACCCAATTCAGGCCTACATGTTGCGGTGAGGGACTGGCCGGCCTATAACAGCAAAATAAAAGCAAGAAGGTGTGGAAACTTGTGACAAAGTTGTGCACTGGACTCAAGGCCCATGCCAACCCACCCAATTCATTTTCCCATTTTGCTTGTCCCAAATGATGCATGCCTCCTCGACAAGCACTCCCTCGAGACGAGCACGCGGCCATGGCCACCGCTCGTGCTCCTTGAGCTTAGCAACACGAGCATAGATGACACGAAGGAAACGTGAAGCCCAAAAATGGCAGAGCAGAGAGCCGCGAAACCAGCCGAGGGAGCACGACGACCCGACAAGCGTAACCGCCGAAACCGCCGGCCCTGGGCGATAACTAACAGCCACCCGCACCGCACCGCGCCTCGCACGGCTGCCCATTGATTGCGTCGCCCGGCCCGATCGCCGCCGGATCGAGCCGGACACCCCCGCCCGCCTCGCCGGCGTCGGGCTCGCGGCGCGTCCATGGGCTTCGCCGCCATCTACCCCGCCCCTGCCGGGCGCCCCACCACCGCCGACGACACCCACCCGTCCTCCGCCGCCGACAGCACCCGGACCTCCTCCTCCGCCTCGTCATCCTTCGACGGCCGCCGCGCCAGCAGCTACGACGGCGGCCACCGCCCCGGGCACTCCCTGGAGGCGCCGCCGTCCCGGCGGCACCGCGCGGCGCGCCCGTCGTCCCGGCCGGCGCGGCTGTTCCAGAAGCTCCGGCACGCGCTCCCCGCCGCCCTTGCCCTGACGCCACGGTGCGGGCGGCTGCAGGTCGGCACGCCGGCCGAGGTCGCGGCGGCGGCTGCCCGCAGCGCCGCCGCGTCCTCGTCGTCGGCGGGCTCCCTCGTCGTCGTCCTCCGCCCCAGCGTGCCCAAGGCCGGCGGCGCGTCCTTCCGGCGCGGCGGCTCGCGGCCGTGCCGGCGCGTGACGGGCACGCTCTACGGCCACCGCCGCGGCCGCGTCGTGCTCGCGCTGCAGGAGACGCCGCGGTGCCTGCCCAGCCTCGTCGTCGAGCTCGCGCTCCAGACCCACGCGCTGCTCCGCGAGCTCGGCAACCCGCCCGGGGCGCATCGTGCTCGAGACCCAGCGCGGCAGCGCCGCTCGGCCTCCGCCGACGCCGCAGCGCGCCGGAAGCAGCAGCCGCTGCTGGACGAGCCCGCCGCCGCTGCTGGACGAGCCGAGGTGGACCATGTTCTGCAACGGCAAGAAGACCGGGTACGCGGTGCGGCGGGAGGCCACGGACGACGACCTCACGGTCATGGAGACGCTGCGGGCGGTGTCCATGGGCGCCGGCGTGCTGCCCGGGGCGAGGTGCCCCTCGCCGCCGGCCGCCGACGCCGCGGCGGCCGACGACGAGGTGCCCTACCTGCGCGGCTGCTTCGACCACTTTGTCGGCTCCCGGGACTCGGAGTCGCTCTACATGGTCGCGCCACAGGGCGGCGGCACGGGGCCCGAGCTCGCCGTCTTCTTCGTCAGGCTCTGACCGCCATGGACGTGCGTTCTTGCTCATGCATGGAAGACGATCGAAGGGCATCCATCCAATTCGTGCAGCCTCATAACGACCTTAATTAAGATTGACTAAGAACCGATTAAGAACAAAGTCGCCCAAATTGCGATTAGCGTCATGATGATCGAATGACCTAATTGGGATTGTGTGGTTAATTAACTTTGTTTAAGATCTAGTGGGGTGATTGAACGAGTAGGCTGTGTGAGGTGTTGTTCTTGGATCTGTACCCTATGCATCATTGTCACAATCTATCATCTTAGTGGAAGAGGTACGACAGACATAGTCACTGAATGGTGGATTTGTGGTCCAAAACTTTGCTCATTTTCTGAATGACGTATTTGCTCTTTTGTCTGATTGTGGGTAAGTCGGCAACTGAGACTCAGAGCGGCTTCTGAACTTTTCGTGAGCAGGCTGCTACCTTCCTCCCAAACCTCCCTGCCCTCCCTACTCAATCTTCCGTCTGCAACATTGACACTGAAACTGACAAATAAAGAAACAATAGCAAATATACATGCGCCACATGCGTGTGCTACTTTTATTATAGGGTTATTTTAGACTATTTAGTTGGTAGAGTACTTAGGGTTGGTAAAGAAATTTCATCGTGAAAAAAGTAATGCCAAAACGGTAGAAACTCTCTAGAAACAGAAACATAATTGGTTGTGAAAACTTTCCACTTCTCTTCCGATGTTAGACGTGACATGGTCCTCTGTGAGGGGTGGGTAGAAATTATTTAGGTGGGAAATGTTTTCAAAAGAACTACCGCTAACATTATGAAATAGTCCAAAGCAACTACCTAAATTACTCACATAACCTAAAGTAAACCCTTAATATTTACTAAATTAATCAAAAGTAACCCATAAATTTACATCTAAATCATCCACATTTGTCATTAAAAAAATAACCTAAAGTGACTCCTAAATATGCATATAAACTACCTAAATCTATCATTATAAAAAAATACCAAAGTACATCAATATATGACAGCAAATAGCATTTTTTCCATTGTTAATATATATACAGAAAATCTAAGTCAACTTGCAGTGACATGGAAACGTTGTGTATATCATATTTGGATAAAAATAAGTATGTACATATGAGTGTTAAATTGGAATATTTAACAAATGAGAGAGAGAGAGAGAGGTAAGAAATTTCGGTCCATATTATTTAATGCTTGTGTCTCTTAAAATTACTAGCCCGTGTAGAAGCAAAAGGTTGATGGACTAGTTAATCTAACCGACTAGGAATAGTTAGAAATACATCTGCCTAGAAATGTTTAGACGCTATGGGCAGAGCTTGACCACCAAACCTAGGGCCTAGTGCGTTTTGAAACATAGATAAAAAATCAAATGATAAAGGGGAAGAAAACAACATGTTAACATGTAGTTCAAATGCATCCTAATCAGAATGTGTCACACGGTTGAAAATTTTGCAGCTCTATCCTCCACAACCTGATGTGTACATTTCCACGACCCATTTGCTTCCCCTTGACAGCACATTGCACCTTTGGTGTGAGACATTCAATATAAGGGAAAGGGAGAGGGGATATGCCACTAAGACAATAATGCTCTTAGGATGGAAAGTATGGACAAGACTACTTCTCCGTGAGTAGCATATATGCAATTTTCTTGAACATACTTATACCCACACACAGAGAGACACAGACACTGTCTCAATAAGCATCTTCAAGAGACTTGGCTGAAATATCATGAGATTGACGTCTGCTTGCAGCATGTATGCACATTGATATACTATGCAAACATCTCTTTTTCCAAGTGGAACAAACTGGAGTCGCGTCATTTTACGAATTAAGGGACACATATGTTTGTCTTAGTTGGCGTTACAAATGCGCAACATCTTTTCTTTCTATACTGTCTGCCACTGGGCTGTATCCATCATCAAGGTATAATGGTCAATCAAAACGTCTAAATCGATGCCTCAGGATTCAGGCCTGCTGCATTATGGCTTAGTGAAGGTAGTGATCATGGCACATAGGCGAACATAATGCGCACCAACCTAGCGAAGGTCCTTTTCAAAAATCCTAATCCGGCTTGCTTTCCACGCATTAAAGAATAGGACTATTCGGATGGTCGACCAATGTGGCATGACCACTAGATCACATCACAGATTGTCGTATAAGGGGTGGGTTTAGTTGTAAAAGGGGTGGGTAAAATTTGGTTGAATAGTCACATCGGACACTGCAACACTGTAGCACTTTACGTTTGTTTGTGATAATCATTGTCCTACCATGACCTGACTAGGCTCAAAAGATTCGTCTCGTCGTGTACATCAAAACCATGTACTTGTTTTTTTATTTACCTACATTTAATGCTCCATAAATAAGGAGAGTTATTTGACGTGATTTGATGTGATAGGTGAATATAATGAAGTTTGAAGAGAAAATTTTAGGAAGTTTGTGGAAACTAAACAGGACCCAGAGCAGAATTTGGAAGTGGGTGATAGTTCCGTCACATAATTTGTGGGCATCCAGTCTACTACTCCAACTAAAACATAGGAAAATTACAGTCACTTCGGCATTAGACAACTCCCCTTTATTTGTTAGGTCCCGTCTGTTCAGGATTGAAAGCATCCAAATCATGTGACATGCATGTTTCGTACTTTTAAATCACTACCGGAAAGACTAAAGTTGCCGTGCGCCAAGTCGTTTGCCGTGCGCTTTATTTCGGACGCACGGTAAATAGCTCCTTTGCCGTACGTTTTTTACAGAGCGCACGGCAAAGAAAAAAAGCCCGCTAAACTTGCTATTTGCCGTGCGTTTTTTTGCGGCGCACGGCAAACACATATCTTTGCCGTGCGTTTTTGTTTGGCGCACGGCAAACCCATACTTTGCCGTGTGCTTTTTCCTTAACACACGGCAAAGAGATGTTTGAAATCATATTTTGAACCCCTAAATGAATTCAAATGAAAATATTTTAAACTACAAAGTTGTATAACTCATCAAGATGAACAATTTTTGTTATATGCAGTTTTTCATTTAACAATGTTAAAGTAAGTTTGTTTATAAATCGTACATATCTCTAGTAGTTTGTCTCTAAGTAGTAGTAGAAACTTAGAAAAACTACTAGAGAGATGAGATTTGAAATGATCTTGGATGAAGAAACACTTTAAATAAAAGTTGTAAATCTTTAAAAGTTAAGAAACTTTGTAATTTACAACTATTTTATTTGAAATCATCCTGTCTCGCAAAACTACGTTAAACTACATTTGAATTTCAAAAATCTCAATTTCTAAATTTTCAAATGACCTCGATTGAAAAAACTCCATAAATGAAAGTTATAGATCTTTAAAAGTTATGAAACTTTGTAGTTGACAACTTTTTCATTTAAAATCATCTTATCATATAAAACTAAGTCGAAAACTACATATAATTTTAGTTTGCCGTACGTATTGTTGGAACACACGGCAAACCGAACTGTTTGCCGTGTGCTGATAGAGAAACGCACGGCAAAGGTATAGACCCCACCTGTACCCCGCGCGTGCCACCCTCTCCCTCCTCCCACGTCGCGGTGGGCCCACCAAGGCCCCACCACCAACACCGCGGCGGCCTTATCTCCTTCTCCCTCCCCTCTTCTCTTCCTCACTCCCCGTCCCCTCCCCTTCCTCCCTCAGCTCGCAAAGCGCCGCCGTCGCCTCCCTCCCTCCAGGCTGCCACCGGCACCTCGCTCCCTCCCGGCTACAACCTCGCTCTCCCCTCTCTCTCCCCTGGCGGCCGACGGGCAGCGGAGGGCTCACCGGTGCCGACAAGCGACGGGGGCAGGAGGCCACGGATCCGGCGCTGCCTCGGCCGGATCCGGTGGTGAGGGAGGCGACGGGCCATGGCGGGCGCGGTGGTGGCCATGGCGGGGGCGGATCCGGCGTGGACAGCTGACCGCCCGCCGGCGGCAGCGCCCGCGCGGTGCCGTGCAGATCTATACCGGGCGGCCTTTGCCGTGCGTAATGAAAGGCTTTGCGTCCGTATTTTAGGCGTTGCCGTGCGCCACATGCGCACGGCATCTTCAGTCTTTCCGGTAGTGAATGTTGTTCCAACTTTATCATTTGTCTGATTATTACGCCTTTTTATTTTTCATAAATCACTCTACACATTAGCCGTTTCTAGAAACAAGGAACAAGCAGTTTGTGTACCACCACTACGGGAAACCTGAATTTTGTCGAGTGCTTGGGCCTTTGCCGAGTGTATTTTTCGGGCACTCGGCAAACAAGTTCTTCGTCAAGTGCCAAAAATAAAACACTCCGCGAAGAGGCAAACAAGTTGTTCGCCGAGTGTCAAAAAAAAATACACTCGGCAAAGAGTTTCTTTTCCGAGTGTATTATATTTGACACTCGGCAAAGAGTTACATTTTTTTCTTTTTTAGCATCAAAACTTTTCCGAGTCAAGCAATTTTTTTAATCAAGTCAAATAATAAAATACAACGAGTAGAAAAATTATATTCATGTTATTCGCCGAGTGCCAAAAAAAATACACTCGGCAAAGAGCTTCTGGGCCTTGGCTGCGAGCGGCAAGATGCGCTGGCGGCGGGCTGCTGGGGCTGCGGCGGCGTGGTCGGTCGGCGGCCAGCGGCCTGGCGGCGGGCGGTCCCGGCGGCGAGCGGCGCGGCCGACGGGCGTTCCAGGTGGCGCAGACGGAATGGGTGTGCGTGGGCGGAGCTGCGGCCGGTGCGGGGAACGTGCCGAGCGGCGTAGCGCATTTTTTATTTTTTGAGAAAAATATTTGCCGAGTGTTGGCTGGATTTCTTTATTTATTGAGAAAATGTTTGCCGAGTGTTGGTTTTGACGCTCGGCGAAGTCTTTGCCGAGTGCGCGATAAAAAACACTCGATAAATATGGCTTTGCCGTCACCCTGTTACACTCTCGACAAAAGGTTTGTTGAGTGTTTTTGGACTTATGCCGAGTGTTTGTGGCACTCGGCAAACTCCGGATTTCCTGCAGTGTGAGTAAAAAGCCCACAAGTTTAAAAAACCCCACAAGTTTGTGTGGCATGCGATGTGACCCTATATTAACAGTTCCGCATCATGCATATACCGCGATGGATCATGGCATAGCATTCTAGCACGCCTTGATAGAATTGTACGTGCTACATCATGAGCACCATAATTTCCAACAAACATAAGCACCATTATGTTCTTGACAATCTGGTTGGCCTGGTGCTTCTCTGGTCTTGGTCCACTGAATAATCCGGGAAAGGTGCTGTGCCAACCCGTGGCTAGCTGCAGTATATAGATACAGGGTCCGTGGCCGGTGGGAATGAAGTGGGGACTCATGCATTGCCTATAGAGGCTATAGCTCCCACTACCAGATTCAGGTGAGCTCATCAGATCACTCCTCGCTCACGGCGAGAGCCCCTTCGTCTCTACGGCAGCTAGCTAGCTTCGATCTCCACAGGTGATCGAGGCCGGCCACCATGGCCAAGCTCGCCGCGCAGCTCAAGGACAAGTTCTTCGGCATCGTTGGCCGGATCACCAGCTGCGGCCGCGCCCACAAGGACGCCGGTAACAATTAAGCTCCCGTCCTTGAACTGACAACACGCGTCGTCTAGCCGTCGCCTGTGGATGTACTCGACACATATGCTGATATGCTTCTTCTTCTGTGTCTCGCTATATGTTCCTGCAGCTGGTGTGACAGAGCCCAAGTCGCTGGCATCTCAGGTCGTCCATCTCTACCTACTCTAATAATCTCTTTCTTTAAATAGATGTTGCCGCCTTGCCGGCTTATATTAACTAGCAAGGGCAATTTGGTATAAGCTAAGGAAATATTCAACGTACGATTGCTATTGCTCGATCGATCATTTGCAGCATGTTGAGATCAGATCAAGGGGAGGTGCTCCACGCGTGGATGGAGGGTCCAAGGGTCACATCAACGATGATGTCGTCTAGAGGAGAAGATCGATGAGAAGCTAGCCCATGGTCCATGGTGATTCCTTTCCTCCATCAATTCTAAGCGTACGTCGAGCGTCCTGTAATCAGTTGGTTATTCGTGCAGTACGTGTCACTAGCTTGCTATCGTTTTCAGTGTTTTGCTCGCTCTGTTAGTTCCAGGTTCTGTTGTGTCGTAAGTGGTATATATGGTACTGTAATTGCTTCACGTATGTAATCATGTTAATGGTGTGTGGCCTTTGCAAAGCACGCATGAAAGTGGTGCGTTCTGCATTATTTTGATATGCATCGGTAGAATTAATGATATCTGCAGCAAGTTCCTTTTTGTTTAATTCTTTGCTAGACTTATGTGATTTTCTATTTGCTAAACCCAAAATCAATCAATTCTATTTAGTTTATCCAGCTGATCTCTCCGGCCTATTGATGACAAAATAAGTAATATCACCAAGTGACACAATTTGTTACATAAAACTGATACTGTGTATTTTTAATTTTGTACATGGATGCGGTCTCATCATATACATGTCTTTTATCCTTACTTTTCTATGATATACTGTCGGTGGCAACAAATTAGGCACATGACGTGGGGCAAAAGTCTACATGAGCTCTGAGGGGAAAAAATAATAAGTGTATATTAACATAGCAGTGATTAAACTAACAGACATATATTGACAGTTAGATTTGGTTCATACCATGGTCTTTTATATACTCAGAACTTGCAAGTTGTAGGTGAATGAGTATGCTTTTGACATATACACAACGTACCTCATCAGATCACTAGATCAAATTAAGCATGTAATCATATGGCTCTCCTATTTCAAATACTGGTTGAGTTTCATCATGGGCCGTTTAAATAGTACAAAAGATTGAGTTGACAGGGAAAAGACAACTTTTTGCATATCCTAAGCGTGGCTCTAATCTTGTGGTGCTGCTAGAACAAAAATTTGGAGAAGTGCCTGCCTTTGCCTACCTGCAGCAATAGGCCTGGTCCACTGAAGTAGCGAAAGGTGCTCTGGTCACCCATGGCTGCTGTATATAGTAGGTAGAGCGGACCTAGTTCAATTCATGGGTATTCATACATGTATTAAGAAACAAAGTTGATACAAAATTACAGGCTATTCAAGAACTTGTCTAAAAATATACAAAGACTAGCCGAACTCATGCGTCTCTCCTCCCTACGCTAGAGTCAACCTTCTTCGAGAAAACCTCCAAACCTCTGTCCCATCCTTACACGGAGGCTCATAACTCCAGCCTGAAATTCACTCCAACAGAGTCAAACCCAGGACCTGAGGAGTGCTACTTGACCGTCTAACCAACTCAGCTAGAGGCCCTTTCGCTGGATTTGGACTGTCGACTGAATTCTCCTTTGATATTTAGAATACACACTCTTAGAATCCTGGGCCCGCTCTACATACATGGTGAAGTCCATGTCCAGTGAGCAGAAGATTCAGGTGAGCTGTGAACTCATTAGTCGCAGGTACCATACAAAAAAAAAGAAAAACAAACTCGTCGACGAACGCAACGAACCAATGAGGCTGTTGGGTCGCTGGTTCAATGATCTGACCACTGAGCCTGCCAGTTTTTTTTAGATAATGGAAAAATCTGGCTTCAAGCCCCTAATAGAGGGAGAATCAGACCAACATTAAATGAAAGGTAAACACTTCACATTGAGCCTGCCAGTTGAAATTATTGGACCATATATTCTTTCTATAGTACCTCTTTTTGACAATATTTGACGTTCTGGCAGCAGCAGAAGACTTACTTCTAGTATAAATCCTCGGTTGGAAACGTCATTTATTTCAAACAGGTATCTTCTTCCACAAGTTCATCGTTGGTCGGATGGTCAGTGGAGGTGGGAGTAAAGTTGCAGAACAAGGTTTCGAGTTCTTCGGACCCCTGTTCCTGGAGCATTAGGACCTCGGATGTGTTATGGTGGGCCGATTACAGCCCAGTATGGAGCGGATTATAGCCCAATATAGCGTGTAATATCCTCTAAATAATCTAATTTTTAAGCGAACCCAGCTAGTGACATCATCTTCCTGGTTTCCTCGTTCAACATGTGACCCAGTTTGGGGTTTTTTTTCTATAGGTAAATGCCCGTGCGTTGCTACGGGTATGATACATGGAGCAAAGATAAATAGACCACACAAAATTTAATTTTAACGACTGTAAGGTCGCACCGAAATGCATAAAAGTTAGTACTTCTGTTTTTTTTCACGAACATAGTCAGTAAACCTTTGTACCCATGTATCCGTAGAAGTGAACGCAACGACATAAAGGATGTGTTTAGTTCCCACAAAATTCCCAAAACTCTCTCTCAAAACTTTGCTATTCACCTATCACATCAAATCTCTCTCCTTATACATGGAACACTAAACGTGGGTAAATAAAAAAACTAATTGCATGGTTTTGATGTACACGACGAGACGAATCTTTTGAGCATAGTTAGGTCATGATAGGACAATCCATAGAAGGACAATGTTTATCACAAACAAACGAAAAGTGTTATGGTGTCCGATGTGACATTTTCACTAAACTTTCAACCCCTCTTTTAACAACTAAACACAGCCAGAAACAAAATAATGAAAGCAACAGGCTGATGTTTTTACAAGAATCAAGCATCGTCTTATTGAAAGAGCAGAGCCTTGGACAATGTGGCACCAATCTTTGAAGTCCAGGTAAAGAATAATAACTGAAATATGTGTTTCTTGTACTCTAGGGAAGTCATCCATGATTATTTGGTTCTGAAATTGACACCAAGTTACATTTGAAAAAGGAGCTGTGCATTTTCACATTGCAACTAAATTCAGCATCTAACCAGGCATTACTAAGAGCAGGGCAACATGAGAGCTGCAAAAAAAAAACACCACTAAAGCGGATGCTATTATCTGCACAGCATACCTGAAGTAATAATACAAAGCTTCCACCTATAACCATTTTAACTAATGCACTATGCAGTTCAAGTTTACTCTCCTGCAAGAAAGAAAAAGGCTTCAACTCAGATCATATAAATTGAGTGCTCAAGGAAATAAAATCAGAAGTTAATAAAATAATGCGTATGGTCCAAAGCCATACATATAGCACTAACAAAGATAATTATCTACACTTGTAAAGTTCCATTCTACAACTACGTAAATAAATTAGAAATACTATTTAGCAGCATCTATGAGGCGACTACATTCTACACAGGTCGGCGTGCTTCGCAGCTCTGCCAGTCCTCACGCTCGGGGGCTGGGCGCCGCAAAACTGGTCAGCGTGCTTTCGCAGCTTTGCCAGTCCTCACGCTCGGGGGCTGGGCGCTACCAAGACAGGTCGACGTGCTTCTATAGCTCCGCTAGTCCTCATGCTCGGGGGCTGGGCGCCACCAGACAGGTCGACGTGCTTCTGCAGCTTCGCCAGCCCTCACGCTCGGGGACTGGACGTCGGCAACTAATGTCACAAGATTTTCTACCTGATTCCTGCACATCAGGTCGGCGTGCTTCTGCAGCACTACCAGCCCTCATGCTCGGGGGCTGGTCGCGTTTTTCCGGTCGGTGTGCCTCCATGGCTTTGTCAGTCTTCACCTTTGGAGGCTGGACGCTGGCAACCAACATTGGTGGATTTGTTACCTGCTACAAATCAGGTCGGCGTGCTTCTGCAGCCCTGCCAACCCTCATGTTGGACGCTCAGATCAGGTCGGCATGGCTTCTGAAGCTTTGCTATGTGTATCTCATCGATGAGATATGCTTCTTTTTAACCATTAGTATGATTATTCAAATCATCCTAATGCTCGGGGGCTACTCCATGGAGTGCGCCTCGCGGCGCCCTCTATCTGCATGACTTCTGTTGAGCAGTTCGACACTTCTCATTCAGCCTGTTACACATTCCTTTGAGTAGTTCCGTACTGCTCGGGCACTGCGGGTCATAGGGAATTTTGAATTTCTTAATTCATGAGTCCTGTGCACCCATACTTCGATTGGCTACACATCACTCGGGGGCTTGACGGATATGGATATCCCGGGGCCCATCATGTTCAGCTCTGACAAGGCGGTCCAGGGCCCACCTCTGACAAGCCGACTGAGGGCCCAATGGGCTGGATGCCCATATGTCGTGCCGGCCAAGCAAGGAACGGCGAGATAAGGAAGATCTGTCAACCGACTTCAAGCCGTCCCTAATATCACGGAGATATGATCCTGTTGTATCCTGATAGGATTAGTTTCATAAATCGACTTGTAACCCTAGGCCCGTCGGACTATATAAGGCGGCCTGGAGGATCCCCCATAGACATCGGAACCTTTAGCCTTAGCCACCACAAGCTCCTAAGCTTTGTAATCCTCTCCGCGAGATAATACAAACACCACCGAACACAGGACGTAGGGTATTACGCTCCGGCGGCCCGAACCTGTATAAACTCTGCGTCTCCTGTGTTACCATCGAGCTCATGGTCCCACGATCGCCCTCCTAATCTACTGCTTGGATCATCCCTAGCAGATTGCCGGATCAAACCTCCGACAGTGTCATGTGAGAGGGAAGGTGTCAGCTTTTGGCGAGAAAGTGATAGCTTTTGGTCCCAAAATTGGGAACCAAACGCAGAGTCGCCGTTGAGCTAGCCGCTGACTTGTACGTGCCAGGCTTTGAACAGATGCTTGAATAAACCAGCTACAGGCCTACACCTTTGTGTACGAAAGAAAATTTTATGGCCTGGTATACTATTTATTTGTTGAGCTCTCTTTCTTAATGAAAATGCAGAGTTTCTACCAGCTTTCTAAAAATGAAAAAAAAAACATCTCCTTCGCCTGTGTAAGGCTTCGGTTTAAGCTCTTTGGCATGTCCGTGGGATCGTGACATGCGCCAAAAACGGGGAAGGAAACAAGAAAATCGGTGCTAAATCCAATGGAAACCTTGCCACAAACAAAAGCGCCACCCATCGATGGCATGCTATAACATCATATTTACCACTTCTCATTTTGTTTTCCAAATGGTCAAAGGGGGAATGGCCGAGGGTTTTGCAGTTTATTTTTGGTCAAGCACCAAACAATAAATTAGTATCTAAGAATCCTCAGCCAACATCCACAACAACAACAATAACAATAAAAATAAAGAAGCTCTCCGTTAAAAAAATAAAGAAGCTCTCATTCTATATTCACAGAAATCACTCGAGAGATATAGAAAAAAAAACACTAGCAGTGACATAGCAAACGAAGCTGAAATCCTAATGCATGGTGAAGACTTTATGTTCTGTTCAACTAGAGATGCTTCCATTCTACAAAACAGACAGCCACACTGCTTGTGTACACACACGCACGTAAGTACCTTCAGACATGTATCGTCAGACCAGGCTACATGCCACGGGCTGGGCGATGAGGCTTGGGTCCCCGGCGACGGAACCGCGGGCTAGACCGGCGGGTAAGGGACCGGACCTGGCGGGTGCTGCGCCTTCTTCCTCGAGTTCTCCGGCTAGGCCGGCGGAGGAACAGGCAGGACCAATACGCGGCTCACGCTTCTGGGTCCTGCAAGGGGAGCAGAGTTCGGAGGACGAGGATTCAGAGGATGAGGCAGGTAAGAGTTCCTCAATCTCAGTTGGGGGTGATAGTGACTTCGCTAGGGATGCGTTTATTGCTGGTTTTTCGGTGGAGGATTTGAGAAGAGCCGAAGCTTCAGTAGCCCAGGCGGCTTCCCCGTGTTTCGGATCTGTGTGCTATGGTGCAGGTCAAGTCAGGCATCCACGGCGGTTGGCTACAAGGGTTGTTGACGCGGTGGCTGATCGGAGGCAAAGGGTGACCAAGCCATGGAAGGGCCCGCTCCCTCGCCGGAGAGCCTCGCCGCCGCTCACATTTGGAAATGTGGCGGTTAGAGATCTCAGGCAGGGCACGAGGGTTGGGATGCCGTGGGGTGGAGCGGAGTCTGCTATGCGGCTGCCTACACCGGGGGCCGTTCCTGGTTCGCCTCGCGGGGGGTCGTCGCCGGCGGCGGCGGCAGAGAAGATGTCTTCCCCTGAGGTTGAAGACGCACAGTTGTTGGGCCAGTTTGGGCCGAAAGTGAAGGTGGGCCGGCCCGTAAATTTGTTGTTGGGCAGTGGAAAGGTTTTCCACGGTGCTGCTGGATTGGGGGTGCTGTTCACGAGGGGAGGGAGGCCAAGAGGTCACGCGAGAGGTGCATTCAAGCACATACATCGCTTTGACACGATCCTAGAGGCTGTCGGCTCTCCCCTCAGTAATTCCTCACCTGTTAACTGGGGGATCTCGCGAGGGCTTCAAGACTCTGGGGAGACCTTTGAGTGCTCAGAGGAAAACACAGGAGAGCTGGGAGGATCTGAACTCACAAACCAAGCAGTTGAAGACGGCAAGGCAGACAAGAGAAGAATGCAGGACAGGGGCAGAGGCTTTGCCCCGGGCTATGGAAGGAGTCGTGGCTGGCAAAGGTATGGTCGCAATGCTTGGCATGGGGGGCGTTCTGCTCCAGGTTTTCGTGGGGGGTATGGACAGACTGGGGGAAGGAACAGCCTTATGAATCGTGAAAGGGAGGAGAATCTGCCTAAAAGGCAGAACTGGTTGGAGAAGAATGCGAAACTAGTTGAAGAAGAGAAGAAAGAAGAAGATGTCAGGATGGAAGATGCCATTCAGGAGGAGGAGGCAGAAGGAGGTGCAAAATGCACTAGGTGCTCAAAGAGGGGACATGTGGCAGGAAGTTGTAACACAACAATCTACTGTGTTATATGTGATTCCCAGGATCACATGAATCATAGATGCCCAGTGCTGAAGGCACCAAAGCAAGTGGCCCATGCTGTTGGGTATGCTGTGCATGGGCTGGGCTTCTACCATATCCCTAGACCTCCTTTGTCTCGCCCGAAAAAGGATTCTAAGCTGGCACGCATCAGTGTTGAAGGTGGCAGCCTGTCCATGGAGCAGGTGGTGATTCAGTTGCAGAGGTTATTCCCTGGCAGATGGAAGTGGGACATGACAGAGCAGGACAATGGTTTTATCACAATGTTTCCTTCCAAAACTGATTTGCTACGGGCAATAGACTTTGGTGGAGCTGATGTTAGGGGAAATGGGATGGCCCCTGGGATGAGACTGAAATTTGAACAATGGACTGTGAAGGAAGAGGGCTTCTTACTCCCCAAGGTCTGGGTCAAAGTGTATGGCATAAGGAAGGCACTGAGAGAATATCATGAACTCTGGGCAGTTGGTTCAATGCTGGGATCAACACAGGTAGTTGATATGGAAACAACCAGGAAGAACAATTTTGGGAGAATTTTAGTAGCAGTGCTCAATCCTAGTTTGATCCCACCAAGGCTGGATGTTGTTATTGGTGATCACTACTTCGAACTGGAATTCGAGGTGGAAAGGGTAGGAGTTGATGAAAATGGGGAGAAGGCACAGTTAGATTGGGACAGTAATGGGGGGCAGGATCAGGCAGGGACAGAAGAAATGAAAGAAGGGAGGGATGATGATTTGGGGACTAACAGAGATAACAAGAGAAAGAAAGTGGGTGAGCATAGCTCACCAGCAGGAGCAGAGGCTGCAGGTGGGCCTGATAATTATCAGACTGACAACAGTGAGGTTGTTGGACAATCTGCTGATGATTATAGGAGTGCCATCAAAGAAGTCATTCAGCACATGACAGAGGAAGAGCTGACGGTCTTTCTGAGGCAAAAGGCTGCAAGCATTTTGAATATCTCTGTCAGCAATGTACTTGATGAGGTTGTAGAGAAGGTACTGGCTGAAAACTCAGAAGATGAGGAAGAACAGAAATCTGAAGAAAAGGATGAAGGCTTTATAGAGATGGATACAAGGGAAACACAGAAAGACAGGGGGGTGGAGGAGAACAAGCAAAGGGAGGAGAACATGAACAAGACCAATTCAGAGGGAGGACAAGATAGGATCAAGCTTGCTGCTGCCATACAGGAAGCAGTATTGTCCCCAACAAGGGCTAGTCCCAGGTTAGCAGGAAGCAAGGAGGAGGACACAATGACCAAGGCACAAAAAAGGGCCTCTGCCAAGGCTCTGGAACAAGTGGAAGGTATGTCACCCCATAAGAGTTTGGTTGTTCATAATAATTCTGATGTGGTTAGTTTAATAGAACAGGTAGGAATAACATGCGGGTCCTCTTTGCTTGAGATCTCTAGGTCAAGGAATCAGTTGCTTGATCTGGACTCTAGTAGTAGGGGGGCTCCAATTGAAATTGGAGAGGATTCTGGGGTAGAACATGACAGTGAGGAGGAGGGTTTGGAGGCAATAGAAGAGAGGGCTGTGAAAAATCTGTGTGAGAAAATGATGGAGGAAATTTATGATGAGGACTACTACCACCTAAGTAATGATTTTAGAGTAGTATTTGTAACACCCTAATTTTGAATTTGCTAGGCTTTTAAAATTTTCTAAAATTTATTAGAATTAAATAGGAAGTGTACAATTATTTAAATAAATAAAATCTTCTAAATTGAAATTCAATTAATATAGGTTATATATATAAGGTGGTTGTTGCATTCATGCTCTTGCATAGTTTTCATTGTTTGGAAAAATGTGGGTTGTAAAACTTTTATAAAATTCGAGTAGTTTTCGTTAGTGTGTTTGGATTAAGGATTAGTAATTTCTGGAATTAATAGTTTAAGGGCCAAATATTATATAGGGCTTTGCCCATTTTCTTTTTCTCCCTCTCTTCCTCTCTTTTCTTTTTCTTAAACCTTTCCTAAATTCCATAGTGCACCAGACCCTTTTTGTAGCCCAGAAACCCGCCCTAACCCGAGCCCAACACGCGTCGGCCCAAACCTCTCCCTCTCTCCCGCAGCCCACCTCCTCCTCGCGCCGGCCCAGAACCCCTTTCCCCCTTCCCAGCCCATCCCGCAGCCCCTCCTCTTGGGCCGAGCCCACCTCCCTTCCCTCTCCCTCTCCTCCGCCGCCAGCCCAACACCTCTCCTTCCCCACGCACCGCACGAAGGCGCCCAGCGCCCAGGCGCCTTCCCCCTCCCCCGCTGACGCCCGGCCCCACCTGCCAGCCTCCTCTCCCTCCTCCCCACCCTCTGCTTCGCACGCCCGAGCACCGCGCCGCAGCTCGTCCCCGCGCGCTCCCGCTTCCGCCCCCGCCCACGCTCGCGCCTGGCCCCACTCCGCAGACGCCGCCCCCCTCCTTCACTGCTGCCCGCAGTTACCCCCTTCCCCGCGCGCAACAATGGCGTTTGATGGCCATTACCGGCCATTAAAGCCGCGACCGCCGCCTCCCCAAATAGCCGGCCACCTGCTCCTCCTCAACGCCTACAAAAGGCCAGCCGAGGTCCATAGCACTCCCCTTTGCCTCACTGCGCCACCACTTGAACCCCTGAGCCGCCATCGCCGGGAAATCGCCGCCGCCGCTCCCCTCGGTGAGCCACGGCCGCCGCCTTTGATCTCCACCGTGGCGCCTGTTTTCACTCCCCCTTCTTTTCTCTTGCACACACAGGACCACCACGAGGCCGCCCCGACGCCAAGACGCGCTAGGACGTGGTCCCAGCACCGCCCCCGACGACCGCCGGATGCCCCACCCGCCCCGCGTCGTGGACCGCCTCCTACACTGAGCAATCGACGCCGAGGACGCCGGGGATGGGTGCGACGTCTCCTCCTCGACCTCTAGGATCAAACCGCGTCGAAAATGGGGCACCGTAGCGCCCGGGCCGCGCAACTCCGGCGAGCCGCCGCCGCACTCGACCCAGCGCCGCCGCCCCTGCGTCCGCCGGTGGGGACAGCCGGGCGGAGCACTCTCGGCCGTCCGATCCAGCGCGAGCGGCTGCGATTAAATCCCAGCATACCGGTCAACCAGAGGTCAAACCAGCCACTTTGGCCGTTTTGCGGTATAGCCCCTGCAGAACCTTGTTTTTGCACGTACTGTTCAATGAGTCCAAGGAAACTTGCTTGCTAGCCCCTGTTATCTATAAATAATTATGTTTAGGCCCCTAGTCAGTACAAATAGCATATAGACCCTCGAAATAGATAAGGCGGCCTGGAGGATCCCCCATAGACATCGGAACCTTTAGCCTTAGCCACCACAAGCTCCTAAGCTTTGTAATCCTCTCCGCGAGATAATACAAACACCACCGAACACAGGACGTAGGGTATTACGCTCCGGCGGCCTGAACCTGTATAAACTCTGCGTCTCCTGTGTTACCATCGAGCTCATGGTCCCACGATCGCCCTCCTAATCTACTGCTTGGATCATCCCTAGCAGATTGCCGGATCAAACCTCCGACACCAGGTGCTTGTAGTTTTCTGGATTTATTTTAAGATTTAACGGTATTATTTTTTCAGTAGTAGGCGATGTACCCATAGATAGCTAGACTCCGTCAATCTCAAAATTAGCCGACTCAGTTTTTTTAAGATGCCCATAGACTATGATTCAAAAAAAACCAAGATGAACCGTCAAAAATACCTTGCCAATCTATCCGCCACAAGGTACCATGCATATTTAATTTTACTTTAACCGATGTGCTGGGACAAGCAATAATGCAAAACTGCATCTAGATTTTTCTTCGTTTTCCTTAATAATCTGCTGAAAAATAATCTAAGGCTGTCCGCACTCGTGTTCCTCTATTTGCTTCCTCCAAACAGAATATTCTATCCTAGTCATCAAGATTCTTTCCTCTATCTCGATTTCTCCCGCACTCGTCTCTCCTCTATACACCCTCCTCTATACCAACTACCACATATTTTAATCCACCATCTCCAACTACCCATACGTGGGGCCCATTTTTTTCACTTTTCCCCTCCTCCCACCGACGCCGCCATCCCTATCCTATCTTCCACTCTCCTCGGCGTCCCCTCCCC
>OAMR01000321.1:91842-102636 GCA_900205405.1 Echinochloa crus-galli | reverse complement strand
CTAGGCTGGTGTGCCCCCGGTCGACGTTCCTGTGGAAGATGGAGCCCTCCGTTGCGATTAGTGTTCCCGCTGTGTAATTTTCTTTAAGACCCTTTGGTCATTTTGTAAATATTATACGCTTGTAATTGATATTGTTGTGATATTCACTTATGATGTCACTTTATGCATGAATTTTGATCCTGGGCATGCATAAAGGGTGCGTTCGGTTTTGTCCTTAAAACCGGGCGTGACAAAACTGGTAAAAAAGATTTCTCTCCTTCAGCTCTAGAGAAGCTCTGTGGTGGGAGAGACTTTATATGGCACTGGACACAGCCCCATGGTAGATCAGGTGGCATCCTGTTAGGAGTTAATATGGCTGCCATTGATATTGGGAGTATAGAGGAGGGGAATTTTTACATTAAATTTAGACTTAGAGATAGAAAGGGGGATTTTCAATGGATTTTAGTGGCTGTTTATGGGGCAGCACAACCTGAATACAAGGAGGCCTTTTTGATAGAATTGGTACAGACTTGTAGTAAAGAAAAATTGCCCCTTCTTATTGGAGGCGACTTCAACATCATTAGGAAGCCGAGTGAAAAGAACAATGATAATTATAATGATCATTGGCCTTTTCTCTTCAATGCCATCATAGATGGTTTGGAGGAGGGAGATTGAGATGTCTAGCAGAAATTTCACATGGGCCAATTCTTTGAAAAAGCCTACCTATGAGAAATTAGACAGAGTGCTGGCAAGCACTGAATGGGAGCAAAGATTTCCCCTGACCACTGTAGTAGCCCTGAATAGAGAAATCTCTGACCATACCCCACTTCTGCTAAGCACAGGAGAGGGTTCCCAAACCAAAAGACTGGGTACTTTTAGGTTTGAATTAGGTTGGCTGCTACAGGATGGATTCCAAGATCTTATTTCTAAGGTGTGGAGGGAGGAGAAAAAAGGAGAGACGGCTATTGAAAAATGGCAAAATAAAATTAGAAGGGTTAGGCAGTTCTTGAGGGGATGGGACAAGAATAGAAAGGGTCAGCAAAAGAAGGAGAAGCAGAGTCTGATGAGCAAAGCAGAAGAATTAGATAAAAAAGCTGAGACTCAACCCCTGAGCCAAATGGAGTGGAACTTGAAACATTGCTTGAAGGATAGGCTGGCACACCTCCTAAGAGAGGAAGAGATAAAATGGTTTCAAAGGGCCAAAACAACTAATCTGTTGCAAGGGGACAGCAACACAAAATATTTTCAACTAGTAGCTAATGGGAAGAGAAGAAAGACAAGGATTTTCAGATTAGAAAAGGATGGAGAAATCATTGAAGGAGAAGACAATCTTAAGAGACACATTACCTCATACTACAAAAAACTCTTTGGGCCCCTGAAGGCAATAATTTCTCCTTAGTTGAGAATATGAGGGGGGGTATTCCTCAGGTCTCCCAAGAGGAAAACATAATGCTAACAGAAACCTTCTCTGAAAAAGAAGTTAGAGACACTATTTTTCAAATGAAACATAACAAGGCACCAGGACCAGATGGTTTTCCTGCTGAGTTCTACCAAGCTTTCTGGTCCCTAATCAAAGATGACCTCATGGCCATGTTCAGGGACTTTCATGAAGGCAAACTCCCTCTCTTTAGTTTGAACTTTGGTATTATTACTTTAATACCAAAATTAAATGAGGTGAAGAGGATAGAACAGTACAGACCCATCTATATGTTGAATGTCAGTTTTAAGATTTTTACCAAAGTCTTAGCTAATAGAATCAATTCAGTTGCTGACAAGGTGATTAAACCCTCACAGACAGCCTTCTTACCTGGGAGGTCTATAATGGAGGGTGTGGTCATACTACACGAAACCCTGCATGAAATCAAAAGGAAAAAATTGAGTGGGGTAGTCCTCAAGCTAGACTTTGAGAAGGCCTACGATAAAGTCAACTAGAATTTCCTACAACAAGTTATGAGAATGAAAGGTTTCTCTGAAAAATGGTGCAACTGGATAGAGTGCTTGGTTGTGGGAGGGAGTGTTGGAGTGAAAATTAATGATGATGTGGGACATTACTTCCAGACCAAAAAAGGTTTAAGACAGGGAGATCCTTTGTCTCCCATGCTTTTCAATCTAGTAGCTGATATGCTGGCAATTCTGATCGGGAGTGCTAGGGATTGTGGGCATTTTAGAGGGCTAGTACCTCACTTGATAGATGAAGGCCTCTTGATCCTCCAGTACGCAGATGATACCATACTATTCATGGAGGATAATTTAGAGGAGGTGAATAATTTAAAAATCCTTCTGTGTGCTTTCGAGAAACTAGCTGGTCTTAAGATCAACTTTCACAAAAGTGAACTTTTCTGTTTTGGGAAGGCAAAAGAGAAATGTGGGGACTACACCAATCTTTTTGGGTGTAAGGAGGGTTCTTTGCCATTTAGATATCTTGGGATTCCCATGAGCTCCAGTCGTATCACAAAGAAAGACTGGGCTCCAATTGAGGAAAGATTCCAGAAAAAGTTGAGTAGCCGGAAGGAAAGTTATTATCTTCAGGGGGTAGGTTGGTTCTTATTAACTCAGTGCTCTCTAGCTTGCCAATGTTCATGATGTCCTTCTTCAGAATACCAAAGGGTATCCTCAAGAGGCTGGACTATTATAGGTCCAGATTCTTCTGGCAATGTGAGGAACACAAGAAAACATATAGGCTTGCCAGATGGAAAATCCTAAGCCAACCTAAGTGTGTAGGGGGATTAGGGATCCTTGACTTAGGGGTGCAAAATATCTGTTTACTCAGTAAATGGATATTCAACCTCCTAAATGAAAAAGGAATTTGGCAGGAAATGTTGAGAAGGAAATATATCAGGGATAAGCCTCTCTCTCAGATAGAAAAGCAACCTGGTGATTCACAGTTTTGGTGTGGTCTTATGGAAGTAAAACATATGGTTCTAAATGAGGGTAAGTTCCAAGTTTCCAATGGGGAAACACTAGATTCTGGGAAGATCATTGGGTGGGAGATGAGCCACTCAAGGTTAGCTACCCAAGCCTGTATGGGATAGTAAGAAAGAAGAATGCCACAGTGGCAAATGTGCTTAGTTCCTCACCTCTGAACATCTCTTTTAGAAGAGCTCTGACAGGAGACAATCTAGAATTGTGGTTACAGTTAGTAAGCAAAGTTGTTAATGTTAACCTTCTGGAAGGGGAGGATAGATTCCTATGGAATCTGAATAAGAACAGATCCTTCACAGTAAGGTCCTTGTATGTGAAAATAATGACACAGGGGGGAAATAATACTAGTTGTGCCTTATGGCAAGCTAAGATTCCACTTAAAATAAAGATCTTCTTGTGGTATTTAAAGAGGGGAGTGATTTTAACCAAAGATAACTTAAGCAAAAGAAAGTGGAAAGGGAATCTCAATTGCTGTGTGTGTGACAACAAAGAAACAATTCAACATCTTTTTTTCGATTGTCCTAATGCTCACTTTTTGTGGACTATGGTTCAGAGTGCATTTGGTTGTAGAAAACCTGACTCGGTTCAGGATCTGTTTGGCTCTTGGTTGAGTTTGTTTCAATCAAAGAGTAAAAAACTAGTCATGGTGGGAGCAGCAGGAATCTGCTGGGCCATTTGGCTAAATAGGAATGATCAAGTCTTTGGAAGACTTGCGACTAATAACTCTTTGCAGGTGATTTTCAGAGCGTCATACTGGATCAGGACATGGGCACAACTCTCTAAAGAGGAAGAGGGCCGGGCTCTGAAGAAGGGGAGCCAAAAGCTTGAAGTTTTAGCTTTGGAGATCTTCAGCAAGTTTGGCTGGCCGGCAAGGAAAAGACTGGAGTGTTAGCACCTTCTGTATTGGACTGGTGTTTCTCTTCAGTGTGTCTTCTGAATTTGTTGTCTTGGTGATTGGGCGGTATCTGCCTAGACTCTTTTAGCTGTGGTGCTGTTAGGGGTTTTTTGTCGCCTGATGGCGGGACTAACGTCCTTGATCGTGGTTGTAATGATTGGCTGCAGGCATTCACAGTGTGGATATTGAGGCCGGATGTTTCCGTTATCTAAAAAAACGTAAGTACCTTCACCGCAGCCGAGCTTGGGCCCCCTGACGGGCGTCTGTGTGCGGAGGAACTCGAGCAGCGTCATCGACGGGTCCACGCCGGCCACCTCATACCATCGCCCGTTCACGGCCAGCACCACTGTCTTTCCCATCTCCGACCACCTCCTTGCAAGCTCCTGCAGCACACGTAGATACTACATAGAGTGCACGCACTGGCACAAACCACGCAAAGCGGAAGTGGTGGCCCACAGCCACGCTCGCGGCGCTTCTTCTTTATATGCAGAGACCAGAGAGTTACCGACCGATGGCTGGTGATGCACGCGCTGACGACTCCGGCCTGGCCGGACGCGAAAGCGATGATGCACGCCGGCGACTTGTGCTGTAACAGCCCAAAAACTATTTTTAGCTTAAGCATGTCATCATGAGTATCATCAAGCATTAATATGCATGTTAGCCTAATAAAAACTTGCTAAAAATAGGGCTAAACCCTTTTTTTCTACACAACGGCGGACAGTCCGCCCATAGGGGCCGGACAGTCCGCCACCTGTCCTAGTGTGCGTGGCACCGGCGCTGCGCATGGCCGCCACGTGCCCCTCGCGGGTCCCACACGTCAGCCCACGTCCCAAAAGCTGACCAGAGCTTCCCTGCTCTCTCTCTCCTTCCTCATTCTTTCCCACTCACTCTCTCTCTCTTCTCCACCAGCTCTCAAGGTCTCCATTGGAGTCTCCCAAGACCTCGCCGGAGACCTCACCGGAGGGTCGCCGGAGATCAACGCCGACGAGCTGCACCACCACCACCTCGTCGTCTTCTTCCTCAAGTTGGAGCAAGTCTTCTCTAGTTTCTCTCTCTCCCTCCATTGTTCTTCCTCAAGCTCAAGGCAAGGACGAGCTCAAGCTTCACCAACATCACCCTACATCAACACCCAACCCTCACTGGAGCTTCCCTTGCCGTCGGTGAGCTCTCCATCTTCCCCATGCTAGCCACATTGTCCTAATATTGGAGATCTTGGAGTTCTAGATGTAGAAACACCATTGATGACCTCGAGCTTCACCACCCCAATGCATGTTGAATCCATCACCTAAAATGGACCCTAGACACTCCTAGGAACCCATAAGAACAAACCGCACTCAAAACGGTCACCCGAGCCGCCGCCGGCAAGCTCGCCGGTGAAGCCACGACCGTCGGGCAGATGGTCCGCTCGACCTGGGCGGACGGTCCGCCTCTCACGTACTTCTCCACCAGAGGCACGGTCATTCTGGACCCTCGGCATGATTACACGACGGACGGTCCGCCCCTCCAGGCCGGACGATCCGCCTCACAATTAGTTTTCCACCAGAGGCTCTGTCTAAATTTGGCCTCCTGATTTTTGAACTGCGGACCGTCCGGTCCGCAAAACCGGACCGTCCTACGTTATAATTTTTTGAATGGCGGACCGTCCTATCCCAAAAGGCGGACAGTCCTACGTTCAAATTTTTCAGCACACTTTTTATACTAGTTTCACCTATGATCACATGTTATCACCTAATGTCTATATGATGTTTATGCGTTATCAAATCATGATTAAACATTTCATTTCCATATCATTGCAAATCATTCATGAAATATTTATTTATCATATCTCATTGCATTCGTGTAGAAATCGAGACGGTTCAAGAGGAGGTCGAGGTTGAGACCGTCACCGATCCCATGGTTGAGCAACCAACCTTTGAGCACCAAGGCAGGCACCACTTTCTAAATCTACCCTATATGAATAATTCACTTTTTGATTGTGCATGAGCCTTGTAGTATTCATGTGTCATGTTAGACTAGAACCTAGTAGGCATAAGCTTTAGCTAGAATCAATCTCTAGTTAAGTATGCGTGCCACCAAATGCGACATAGTATGCTTAGCCATGCTTAGACGGTAGAAGTCGAGAGGTGACAAGGGATCACCGCTCGCGAGCCATAGGATGCTTGTCTAAATTATACTTGGATAGTTGATGATGATTAAAAGATGAGCTTCTATGAATGATGATCGAGATTCGAGCAAGTAATGTAGGACCATGTTGAGGTGGATATCAAATGGTTAGGCTTGCTTGAATTGATTAAGGACCGAGACGTTATCGCTTTGGGACTTGAGCACCTTTCGTACTAACCACATGCTTATATAAATGTAACGGCAAGCCAAGTAACATAAGCAGACCTTGCAATGGGACGGTTTGACAGGGTTGTAATGAGGTGTAGTTGGCGGTCACCATTGCACCTATCCATCTCCGGCCGCCCTCTCTCATTGCCGGGTGTGGGTATACGAACAGTTGAGGGCATGAATTAACACTTATCCTAGGCCAAGGGTATGGTCGTTGGTCTTGCGCCCCGTGTGGGCAAATTTGTACACCCCTGCAGGGTTTTGATCTATTGCAATAGCCACGCCCTTGGTTATGGCACCGCTCTTGTAACTTCGACTTTAACGTAGAGTTTCGAAATTAGGCTTATGGAAGATTGAGCTCATGTTACATGATGAACATCTCACTTGTAATGGTGTATGATTAGAAGAGTCTAGTCGCCATGTCTTTTGCTTATTCACTTTGATCTCCGCATGCAAAGTAACAATCTAAGACTTAAAACTTGATTATTCTATTGCATCCACCATATGTATGTTTTTGGAATAAGTCCTGCTAGTACGAAATGTACTAACGGTGCTGCCGATAAGTTGTTGCAGGTGAGGAGCCTCCGGCTCGAGTCTTTGGGTACTTCTGTCACGCCGAGGGTGGAGCAGGCGAGGAGTAGTCCGCTATGTTAGCTCTATGCGTATGGGGCACTTGTGGCATGATATGTGAACCCATGTATTTTGTTATGCGTATGTGAGAGAGATGTTTAAACCTTCCGCCGCACTTTTATGTTTAATCAAGATACCCGAACTTGGCTTGTAATAACTTTAGCTTATGTATGACTTGTGGACTCAATGTATGCTATGCTTGTGTGATGAAGATGTGCAAATGTGCTTGTGAGGTGAGTCGTCCTGGGCAATGTTTAGGACTCATCTCAAGGTATCCCGGAGTTAAATCCTTTTATTTGGGTTGATCAATGGAAGATGATCCAATTAACGGGTGTTTAGCTCGGGGGTCCTCACATGTGCCATCTCGTTACGTGCTGACATGCGCGGCTGGGGCTCCCAGAGTCTCGGGGTGACCGAACGATAGCCCTGTTTTATCATCTATATTTGCAGCTATAGCGTACTTGACTCGCTACCATCTAGTCAACCGCAGCCAAGCCAACCACATGCACGTACGATGACAGGAACAGTTTTTCGAGTGGATCGGAACACACAGGTGTAGTACGTAAGTGCAGAGCAGTGATCGCCAGCAACTAGTCCACCACACTACGTACATGACGGCTGGGAACACACAGTTTTGAAATGGCTGCGTCTATATAGTAGATACTAACATTGGAAGTCAAGACAGGAAAATAGAAACGAACAGGATTCATAAATGAAAAATGTCAAGAGAAGGCATCTAGCCAGGTGTAGTCACAGGGCAACTTCATCAGTGCCCTCTAAAAAAGTCGTCTATCCTAATTTTGAAGGTGAAGAAAAACCACACTCGAGGAGACCCTTGACTTGGGGATTGTGATCCAAATTAGAGGTCTATTTAAAAAAAATGCTGAGGGGTTATTTATAAGTGATCAGACCATGACAATTAATCACGATCCAAATTACAAAAGGTATTTGCAAAATATCTCTAGTTATATAAAAATAATTGGATCGAATTCATTTTAAAAATCTCGGCGCTGGTGCCAATGCTGCAAAATCAATTCTCAATCTACACGAGCATGTAGTTTGATGCGTCGGTGCCGCCAGTTTGACGCTCTTGATGTGCATTTTGTATACAGATTGTACCCACGCTAACGCTAACTACTATATTTGCACGTTGCAACTAGTTTAGCACCTAGTTGCAACTGGCCCGGATCCATTTGTAATCAGTTTGCTTCTCGTTGCAACTGAGTTCGGTTCAATGCAAATTGGATTGCGTTCAGGTTGAGTTGCAATCAGTTTGTCTAGTCGCAACTGATATGTTGTTACGATTGCAACTGATCTAGTCTGCCGGTTGCAACCGCGAGGGTCTGTGTATTATGTATATAGACAACACCTTGTTGCATTTTGTACTAGTATAGCTATGTACCTAAATATACCAAAACAACTTATAATATTGAACAAAATAAGTACTATTTTGTGATGTGTATATGTAGGAAATGTTTCTCATATGTAATTTGTTGGTTAAATGGATATAATCATTTACGCGGTGACAAAAGGAAGAAATAATTGTCCTAAAAAAGACAGGAGCTATTATCAGAAATTCAGGATCAATCGCGCGGGAGGGACTGCAAGTTAATAAGGTGGGCTGGTTTGCTTGTCGTCGTCCTTGGGCCAGTCCAGCATTCGAGTGGGCTGGAGTAACCGTTTTTTTTATAGAGGAAGGTCATCGCAGGGGCCTCCCGGTGCCAGCGCCGGGGCTCGAACCCAGATCGCCGGCCAGGGAGCTGGCGCCAAGAACCACTCGGTTCAACCAGCCCCCATGGCTGGAGTAACGGGTTGATGGATCGAATTGAGAAGGAATGGCTTAGTCATCGTCAATCTCATCATCTTCCTTCGCGTAGGAGTACTTGTGTAGTAGTAGGCCACCCCCAGCCCACCGACACCACTGTTACTCGTCGTTTGTTGCCACGTCGAAGTGTTGAGAGAGAAAGGCCGCGGGTATGCATACAGTGCACAGACGACGACATTGCAACGCGTGAGGAGCCGCCAGGGGCAGCACGCCGCCACCGCGGCCGCCGCCCTAGCCTCCACCACCGCTGCCCACTGGTCCCCCTCCCTTCCCCTCCGGCGGCAACTCGCCGGAGGTTGAAGGGAGTGGGGATCCATCTCTTTCATAGTTTTCTCCTATTAGTTTGAGTTCTACTTAGGGTTAGGGTTTCTCTATGCCAAATTTCTTGGTATTGGAGATTTGTTTCCTCCTCTTTCTTCCCGGTTACGGCAAGGAGGTAGGGTGGATTTGGTTTCTCCATGGCGGTTTCGATGAAGGTGGCGGCGGCGGCGACGTCAACAACTTTATGACGACATGGAGAATCAGGTTTCCGGACGGCGACATGGAGGCGGGGATGATGTCGCCGCCATGGAATAAGATTCTCCGGTCCCTTCCCCGTTTTGTCGTGATTAGATCCAATCACGATGGAGGTCCAGGGAGAACTTTGGGTCTAGTTTCTCTTCTTCTTCGGTGGCAGAAGCAAGAAGGGGCGATGTTGGAAAATTAGGCAAATTACTGATTAAAAACCGAACAAAAATAAACATGGCATGGATTAATACTAGCATGCAACATACGAGCTCGCACAGCGCCGGATCTTGAGGGAAGACGAGCCGTGACGAAGACTTGGAGCAATCGCGCGGAGCGCTTCCCAAAAACCTTATTCGCCCTCTCCCGGTGCAGGATCACAAAGGACGAACGGTTCCGGAATTTGGCCGCGCTCCCGCAAGGCGAGGAGCCGGAATTTGGCGGACCATTCACGCAGGCGTCGTGCGCCCGCGCCCTTCGCCCCGCCCCGGCGAGGCGAGCACGCGTGTGGAGCTTCCTTCTCTTCCTACACTCATAGCTTGGAGGAGTGAAGGCAACTTCCATATTTAAGTTGGCCATCCCTCCTCTCAACTAGCAATGTGGGACTAAAGGTTGCACCATTGCACCACTTCCTCAAGCATACATGGGCCTTTGAGATCTATTTAGGAATTTAGGAATTTCTCCATGGGCCTTAATGGGCCATATGCTCTAAATTCCATCAGGAGAAACATAAGAAAGAAGATGATGCTCAATTCCGCCTACAGGAATGTTGGCCGCCATTCTTTGGGCTGTGGCACCACTTCTGGTTGAGCCGTCTATGGCGCACGAAGGCCACTTCCCTGTGCAGTCATCCGTACGAACAGTCGCATAGGTTTGGATTTGAGTTTTGGAGCTACATGTTGAGTGCCCTTGGTTGTAATCTCTTTGTTTTACAGAGTGCTTGTAACTTGAGTATGTACTCAACTATATATTAATGGAATTCTTCTTTCGACTAAAAAAAAAGACGACGACATTGCATTGCATATATCATGCACATCTGCTACAGCTGTGACAGGCTATAATCTAGGTAACGAAACAAACAAAACCGGCCATCGATCCATAGGCGTGGTGCTGTGGTGTCTCAGCAGGACAAGAGCTAACATGCAGGCATAGACTAGTGTGATGCATGCGTCGCGTTGCCACCCTTTAATTTGCATGGCATGGCTGGCTGTTCATCATATCATCCGTCCCGTTGTCCTTGGTTGGTTAGCCTGTCATTCTCAAGCCAATCCGGACCATGCCGGCTGCGACGGACGACTGAATATACATGGATTTATTTATGTGGTAATAACACGTAGCAGCAGTACATTACTTTATGTATATAGTATACTCTTACTTGCTGCCGGTAATATATATTTAGGCTGACCGCACTGGTGTCCGGCAGTGTTCCTGAAAGGAGCCACGCTGGAGGGTTTAGCGGAAAAACGACCTGCAGCGGTCTCCTGGGAGCGCTCCCCTACCGCAGCGGAGAGGGCCGGCTCCGGCACAGCCAGGGGAGTACGGATGCCTCCCCTACCGAGCCACCATGGCGGCGGGGCCCGCACCGGGCCAACCACCACGCCCGCTCCTGTCTCTTATACACATCTAGATGTGTATAAGAGACAGATTCGAGGGTATCGATTTCCACAAGGAACGAGAAGTGAACTAATTCTAAACTAAGTTGTCCTAG
>OAMR01000321.1:62015-77310 GCA_900205405.1 Echinochloa crus-galli | reverse complement strand
TCTACCATACTCTACATTTCTTATGTTGAGTACATCGGTATGACATGTTTGCATATTTTAGGGGGAGAGTCTTTCGTCTCTCCAATTAATAACTTGTTGAAAACATCATATTACACTCTTTTCTTTGTATGAGTTTTTCGCTTAGGGTTTCTCATAGAAAGTTTTTAATGAGGCAATATAGATGCAAGATTATGTCATATCATCCGTTTTTCCCATTGGGTTTTTGTTGGATGATATTGTGACATATGATACATTGTACTCTTTTCTTTATTTGAGTTTTTTTTCTTTGAGGATTCTCATATAAAGTTTTTGACGAGGCAATGCCTAAATAAAGTTATATGCTATATCATCAAGTTTTTCCCACCGGGGTTTTGGAAGATGATATTCAAGCATATTGACCATTTAGTCAAGATGTTTTAGACTAAGACTTTGAACTTATCTCAAAGGGTCTAACAACATTAGCAATTGTATATCGTGGCTTTCTCCTTATTTTCCCATTGGGTTTGAAGGAGTTTTTACCTGATATACTAGTATCACATTGGATTTTTCCCATAGGGTTTTTCCAAAGTTTCCTCCTCACATTTTTCCTAAAAGGTTTTTGTGAGAGTTGTCATATTATCTATTTTTCCTACAGGGGTTTTTAAGGATAATATATATGAAATATTGATCTTTGATCAAATGCTTTTTAGACTATGTCCTTAGGATCACCTAAAGGGTCTATAAACATTGAAAGTTCTATATATATCATGGTTGTTCTCCTTATTTTTCCCACTGGGTTTTTAAGGAGTTTTACCTGGTATATTAATATACTTTGGTTTTTATTCCTACAGTTTTTCCAAAGATTCAAGATTAGAATTGTTGAACAGTGAAGATTTCTACAGGGCCAATTGATCAAGGGGGAGTGTTAAGATTATTTAGTTAGTGATCAATTAGGATAATTAGGATTAGCATAACCTAAGGGACATGCCCTTTCATTAGCACCCCTTAGGCTTATACCCCTAAGGGACATGTCCCTTCATTGGCACCCCTTGGGCTTGTATATATATATGCACAACACTGTTCAACAGTAATCAAGAGAATCATTTCCATTCATTCTCATTTCCTTCTAACATTCCTCACCTACTATATTTATCGAGCCAAAAGACATAGGATTACAAATTACGGCCAGCATTCCGGGGGGATTACAGGTGAGAAAACGGAAGAAAGAATTATCGTACAATAGAATTTTTTTTTTGAGAATATCGTAAAGAATTAAGACGGGACCACAGGTAGAGCTTCCACTGTTTCCAAAACGTATGACACTGAGCTGTAACGGACCGACCATTTGTCAATGTCCGAGCAAACCTTCCGGAGAGTTTCAGCCGCCGACTGATTCTTGTGTTCGAATATCAGAGCGTTGCGCGATTTCCAAATGTGCCACAGGATGATCAGGACCGCATCTAGGGGAGCCGCACGTGGGAGGAGCAATTCTCTGCACAGGAACTCGGGATGCCGGAATTCGTCGGGGCTGGGGTGGGTGCCAATGAGATGCCAAAAGGTAGTGGCACGAGGACACTGGCTGAAGATGTGCCGATCATCTTCCAGGCAGTCAGAGAGCACATCTCACAGTTCGCTTCTTCTCTGCTGCGAATCGGGCGGGCGTGGAGCATTGTCCTGCTGTTCAGTTTGCCATTGTAGAGAAGCCAACCGAAGAATTTAATTTTCGTCGGGAGTCTTGTACACCAGAGTTGTAGCGCATCAGGTTCAATGTTGGTGTTTTGTTGCAGGGCCTTGTCGGCACCCCGCAAACTGAATGGCCGATCAGGACTAGAGGCAAGGACACGGGAGTCCGCTCGGTCAGAAAGAGCAATGAGTCGAAGGCAGTCCGTAAGCATCTCCTTCTCTGCAGCTGCACAGCGCGAGAGGCAGGTCACTGGACAGGGCATCACGCACAAGGATGTGGGGCTTGATGCTGTGCGAGTAGAGGGCCGGGAAGATCACCGACAGTTTGTCGCCGAGTAGCCAGCGGTCGTCCCAGAAAGAGGTGGTGGCACTATTACCAATATTGACAACGGTGATCGTCCTGTATCTGCTCAGCTCCTCGTTCAGGAGACGACCAATATAGCTGTTGCAGTGGTTACCTTCTAAGGCCGCGTTTAGATGCAAAAAGCAGGCGCCCGATTCGGGCCTGCAGCGCACTGCACCGGCTGACGCGCGTCAGTTGGCGCACTGTAGCATTCGTTTGTATGTGCGAAAATTGTCCAAAAATTTATTAATTAGACTCAAAATGTTCGTCTCGCAGAGTACAATAAAACTGTGCAATTAGTTTTTAACTAGCAAGGTGGCCCGCGCAATTTGCGCGGGTAGCTAGTTTCTCTTTTGCTAATCTTTATATTTTAATTATTTAAAATTAGTTGCTTGATTATGCATAACATACGTGGCGTGAATGAGAGACTACAAATTTTATAGTAGTGTATTTATTTTTTCAAATACCCAAATCAAAAGAAAAGGGTATACTTTATAAAAAACATATTTTTGAAATTAATATATATATTTATATTTTTACATGAATGTATTTTTATAAATATATCTTGTCTCCTTGTTTTTGTTTGTTTTTATTACTCACTTGTTAACGAAGACTATCAAACGGGTTTGAGTGTGGCCAAACTATCTGACGATCTTTCATGAGTACTGAGCGTGGCCGTGGCGATAGTGATCAACAATTCACTCTTTTCGGATATGAAGATTTTTTCTCTCTCGTTGTGCTCACAAACTTGATGAACGTCATAAATTTTAGCACCTTTCATCAATTACATGTGCAAATTAACGTGACGTCCTCCGCTCATTATTGAACGGATGCACCACTTCAGTTTCTCCGCTTTGTTTTTCTTCTTTCTGCTCCTTCTTGCACTAATTCGTTAACAAAGACTATCAAACGGGTTTGAGTGCGGGTAACCCATTTGATGATCTTCCACTTGTGTTGGCAAAGACATCTAGTGCTGAGCGTGGCCATGATGCTCAATCCCGGCAACGATTCGCTCCCTTCAGACAGGGAGAATTGTTCTTTGCTGTTGTGCTCATAACCTTGTTGAATGCCCTAAATCTGAGCACCTCTCATCATGTACACGTGCAGATTGACATGTTGTCCTTCACTCATTGTTGAACGATGTCTATTATATAGAGGGACGTGGTAGGTCACTTGGGGCTTCAGGCTGAACGCACTCATCATACTCTATTCTCATCCTCAAAGAAATATTCCTGCCTAGTCATTCAGATTCTTCCCTCTATATCAATTTTTTCTGCACCCGTTATCATCTATATTTCATATTCTATACCAACTACCAACACGTGAGCCCATCCATCTCTTTCTTCTCCTTTTCTTTCACCGACGCCACCACTCCTCCTCTCTCTAGCGGTGGCGGCGGCGAGGGGTGTCGGTCTCCCCCGTCGGCAGCCTTCAGCCCCGCCCGCACAGCGACGGCGGCAGATGGCCTCTCGGTGACGGACAGTCACATAGCGATGGCGAGGACTCCCGTGGCGGCCACAGACGACCGCTCGACGGCGGCGAAGGGCTCGCACGCCGGCCGCGCAACGATAGTGGAGGCCTTCTACAGCGGTCACAGACGGCAGCGCGACGGCGGATGATAAATATATCTTGTCTTCTTACTTTTGTTTGTTTTTATTACTCACTTGTTAACGAAGACCATCAAACGGGTTTGAGTGTGGGCAAAGTATCTGACGATCTTCCACGAGTACTGAGCGTGGCCGTGGCGACGGTGATCAATCCCGACAACAATTCACTCTTTTCGGATATGAAGAATTTTTCTCTCTCGTTGTGCTAACAACCTTGGTGAACGCCCTAAATTTTAGCACCTTTCATCAGTTACATGTGCAAATTAACATGATGTCCTCCGCTCATTGTTGAACGGCTGCACCACTTCAGTTTCTCCGCTTTCTTTTTCTTCTTTCTGCTCCCTCTTGCACTAATTCGTTAACAAAGACTATCAAATGGGTTTGAATGCGGGTAACCCGTTTGATGATCTTCCACTTATGTTGGCAAAGACATCTAGTGCTGAGCGTGACCATAGTGCTTAATCCCGGCAACGATTCGCTCCCTTCGGACAGGGAGAATTGTTCTGTGCTGTTGTGCTCACAACCTTGTTGAATGCCCTAAATCTGAGCACCTCTCATCATGTACACGTGCAGATCGACGTGTTGTCCTCCACTCATTGTTGAACGATGTCTATTATATAGATGGGCGTGGTAGGTCACTTGGGGCTTCAGGCTGACCGCACTCATCGTACTCTATTCTCATCCTCAAAGAAATATTCCTGCCTAGTCATTCAGATTCTCCCCTCTATATCAATTTTTTCTGCACCTGTTATCATCTATATTTCATATTCTATATCAAATACCAACACGTGAGCCCATCTATCTCTTTATTCTCCTTTTCTTTCACCGACACCACCACTACTCCTCTCTCTAGCGACGACGGCGAGGGGTGCCGGTCTCCCCCGTTGGCAACCTTCAGCCCCGCCGGCACAGGGACAGCAGCAGACGGCCTCTCGGTGGCGGACAGTCGCACAGCGATGGCGAGGACTCCCGCGGCGGCCACAGACGACCGCTCGATGGCGGCGGCGGGCTCTCACGGCGGCCGCGCAATGATAGTGGAGGCCTCCTACAGCGGTCACAGACGGCGGCGGCGGCGGTGATGAACGGCCTCCCGGTGGCAGACGGTCGTGCAGCGATGGCGAGGACTCCCGCAGCGGCCATGAACGGCCGCTCGGCGGCGGTGGAGGGCTCCTGCGGTGGCCACGCGGCGATGATGGAGGCCTCCTACGTAGGCCAAGAACGACCACACGGCGGCGAGCTCAGGACTTCTGCGTCGGCCACAGACGGCCGCTCGACAGTGGTGGAGGGCTGTCACGATGGCCGCGCGACGATGGTAGAGGCCTCCTACAGCGGCCACAGACGGCAACGCGGCGGCGGCGGCGACGGACGGCCTTCTGGTGGCGGACGGTCGTGCGGCGATGGCGAGAACTCCCGCATTGGCCTAGGACGGCTGCTCGGCGGCGGTAGAGGGCTCTTGCGGCGGCCACGCGGTGATGATGGAGGCCTCCTACGGCGGCCATGGACGGTCACACGGCGGCGGGCTCCCGCAACGGCGACGGGCGGCCTCCTAGTGGAGGACGGTCATGCAGCGACACTGAGGACTCCCGCGGTGGCCACAAACGGCCGCTCGGCGGCAGTGGAGGGTTCCTACGGCGGGCTCCCGCGGCGGTCGCGGATGGACGCGCGTCGACCGTGGAGGAGTGACGACTGACGGAATAATATAGACCGTTAGATTTTTATAAAATCCGACGACATATATTTTTCTCTTTTTTTATTAACTTATTAATGGAATAATATAGATCGTTAGATCTTCATAAAATCCAACGGCATATATTCTTCTCTTTTTTATTAATGGAATAATATAGACCGTTAGATCTTCATAAAATCTGACGGTTCATATCCTTCTCTTTTTTAGATTAACGTGGGAATTTCTTGGCCCTCTCGGCGAACGTGGTGGCTCCTTTTAACACTATTGTTATAATATAATAATAATAGATTTTATCTACATTTAGTACTCCATGCATGCTATGATATTTTGATGTGATGGGAATCTTTTTTTTGCATAGTAAATTTGGGAGTGTGAATTTGGGCTCTAAACAGGGCGTGTGTTCCTTTTCCACAAAAATTTCCTATTCATCACCAACTTTTTACTATTCATAAACTATTCACTATTCAATCATCTCCCAACCACCACGACCTACAGTGTTTTTTCTGACCTACAGTGTTTTTTCTGACAATCTAAACACACCCTAAAGCACCCGGATTTTGTCGTAAATGCCAGCTTTTCCAGACAGGCTGCGGGCCTTGGTGTATGCCCCGCCCTGTTCCTTGTTGCAACAACAGTTCGTTTTATTGTTTGCGTTTTGAGAGAGTGATTATCCCCTGGATTAGGGGACCCTTATTTCGGTATCCCACACTTTGTACTCAGGGTTGCTTATCTGTGTTTTTCAGAAGCCGCCGAAGCTAGACTGTCAACTGAAGAAGAGCACCAGAAGAGCTAAGCGTCCATAGAGTCTCTGGATGCTTAGGTGGGCCCCGCTGCAAGGTTGTTTAATTACCGTTTATTGGCTTGTTTTGCTTTAAAACTCTTAGGCTGGCTTGACTTGCACTAAGTTTGTTTCAAACTACTAGTTTGTATAAATCGTACCCTCGGTATTTCTATACAAGTTGTAAAAGTGGTCGAGGACGTGGTTTTTCTCCACCGCACCTCATCCGACCGTATACATGTTCGTGCAGCCCGCGGCCCGGTGGCACGGCCCGGTGCCACCGGCCCGTGCTGGCACGGCCCGACTCGTCGTGCAGGCTATGGGCCGCCACCCCGGCCCGTGGCACGACACGGGTACGGCCCGGTAAAAGGGTTTCATCATTTAATTAAACTAGTTCAACATTTCATTCAATCACGTTCAACATGTCGTTTAAACAAGTTCAACGTTTAGTTTAATCACGTTCAACATTTATCCAAATATGTTCAACTGTTAATGTTTGAAATTGTTGAAACAAGAAAATAAAATGTTGACAGAGAGAGTAAGAAATGTTGAAACGGTTATAACAGAATATTCCTGCCTAGTCATTCAGATTCTCCCCTCTATATCAATTTTTTCTGCACCTGTTATCATCTATATTTCATATTCTATGCCAACTACCAACACGTGAGCCCATCCATCTCTTTATTCTCCTTTTCTTTCACCGACACCACCACTCCTCCTCTCTCTAGCGACGACGACGAGGGCTGCCGGTCTCCCCCGTTGGCAACCTTCAGCCCCGCCGGCACAGGGACAGCGGCAGACGGCCTCTCGGTGGCGGACAGTCGCACAGCGATGGCGAGGACTCCCGCGGCGGCCACAGACGACCGCTCGATGGCGGCGGCGGGCTCTCACGGCGGCCGCGCAATGATAGTGGAGGCCTCCTACAGCGGTCACAGACGGCGGCGGCGGCGGTGATGAACGGCCTCCCGGTGGCAGACGGTCGTGCGGCGATGGCGAGGACTCCCGCAGCGGCCATGAACGGCCGCTCGGCGGCGGTGGAGGGCTCCTGCGGTGGCCACGCGGCGATGATGGAGGCCTCCTACGGAGGCCAAGAACGGCCACACGGCGGTGAGCTTAGGACTTCTGCGTCGGCCACAGACGGCCGCTCGACGGCGGTGGAGGGCTGTCACGATGGCCGCGCGACGATGGTAGAGGCCTCCTACAGGGGCCACAGACGGCAACGCAGCGGCGGCGGCGACGGACGGACTTCTGGTGGCGGACGGTCGTGCGGCGATGGCGAGAACTCCCGCAGCGGCCTAGGACGGCCGCTCGGCGGCGGTGGAGGGCTCCTGCGGTGGCCACGCGGCGATGATGGAGGCCTCCTACGGAGGCCAAGAACGGCCACACGGCGGTGAGCTTAGGACTTCTGCGTCGGCCACAGACGGCCGCTCGACGGCGGTGGAGGGCTGTCACGATGGCCGCGCGACGATGGTAGAGGCCTCCTACAGGGGCCACAGACGGCAACGCAGCGGCGGCGGCGACGGACGGACTTCTGGTGGCGGACGGTCGTGCGGCGATGGCGAGAACTCCCGCAGCGGCCTAGGACGGCCGCTCGGCGGCGGTGGAGGGCTCCTGCGGTGGCCACGCGGCGATGATGGAGGCCTCCTACGGAGGCCAAGAACGGCCACACGGCGGTGAGCTTAGGACTTCTGCGTCGGCCACAGACGGCCGCTCGACGGCGGTGGAGGGCTGTCACGATGGCCGCGCGACGATGGTAGAGGCCTCCTACAGGGGCCACAGACGGCAACGCAGCGGCGGCGGCGACGGACGGACTTCTGGTGGCGGACGGTCGTGCGGCGATGGCGAGAACTCCCGCAGCGGCCTAGGACGGCCGCTCGGCGGCGGTGGAGGGCTCCTGCGGTGGCCACGCGGCGATGATGGAGGCCTCCTACGGAGGCCAAGAACGGCCACACGGCGGTGAGCTTAGGACTTCTGCGTCGGCCACAGACGGCCGCTCGACGGCGGTGGAGGGCTGTCACGATGGCCGCGCGACGATGGTAGAGGCCTCCTACAGGGGCCACAGACGGCAACGCAGCGGCGGCGGCGACGGACGGACTTCTGGTGGCGGACGGTCGTGCGGCGATGGCGAGAACTCCCGCAGCGGCCTAGGACGGCCGCTCGGCGGCGGTGGAGGGCTCCTGCGGTGGCCACGCGGCGATGATGGAGGCCTCCTACGGAGGCCAAGAACGGCCACACGGCGGTGAGCTTAGGACTTCTGCGTCGGCCACAGACGGCCGCTCGACGGCGGTGGAGGGCTGTCACGATGGCCGCGCGACGATGGTAGAGGCCTCCTACAGGGGCCACAGACGGCAACGCAGCGGCGGCGGCGACGGACGGACTTCTGGTGGCGGACGGTCGTGCGGCGATGGCGAGAACTCCCGCAGCGGCCTAGGACGGCCGCTCGGCGGCGGTGGAGGGCTCCTGCGGTGGCCACGCGGCGATGATGGAGGCCTCCTACGGAGGCCAAGAACGGCCACACGGCGGTGAGCTTAGGACTTCTGCGTCGGCCACAGACGGCCGCTCGACGGCGGTGGAGGGCTGTCACGATGGCCGCGCGACGATGGTAGAGGCCTCCTACAGGGGCCACAGACGGCAACGCAGCGGCGGCGGCGACGGACGGACTTCTGGTGGCGGACGGTCGTGCGGCGATGGCGAGAACTCCCGCAGCGGCCTAGGACGGCCGCTCGGCGGCGGTGGAGGGCTCCTGCGGTGGCCACGCGGCGATGATGGAGGCCTCCTACGGAGGCCAAGAACGGCCACACGGCGGTGAGCTTAGGACTTCTGCGTCGGCCACAGACGGCCGCTCGACGGCGGTGGAGGGCTGTCACGATGGCCGCGCGACGATGGTAGAGGCCTCCTACAGGGGCCACAGACGGCAACGCAGCGGCGGCGGCGACGGACGGACTTCTGGTGGCGGACGGTCGTGCGGCGATGGCGAGAACTCCCGCAGCGGCCTAGGACGGCCGCTCGGCGGCGGTGGAGGGCTCCTGCGGTGGCCACGCGGCGATGATGGAGGCCTCCTACGGAGGCCAAGAACGGCCACACGGCGGTGAGCTTAGGACTTCTGCGTCGGCCACAGACGGCCGCTCGACGGCGGTGGAGGGCTGTCACGATGGCCGCGCGACGATGGTAGAGGCCTCCTACAGGGGCCACAGACGGCAACGCAGCGGCGGCGGCGACGGACGGACTTCTGGTGGCGGACGGTCGTGCGGCGATGGCGAGAACTCCCGCAGCGGCCTAGGACGGCCGCTCGGCGGCGGTGGAGGGCTCCTGCGGTGGCCACGCGGCGATGATGGAGGCCTCCTACGGAGGCCAAGAACGGCCACACGGCGGTGAGCTTAGGACTTCTGCGTCGGCCACAGACGGCCGCTCGACGGCGGTGGAGGGCTGTCACGATGGCCGCGCGACGATGGTAGAGGCCTCCTACAGGGGCCACAGACGGCAACGCAGCGGCGGCGGCGACGGACGGACTTCTGGTGGCGGACGGTCGTGCGGCGATGGCGAGAACTCCCGCAGCGGCCTAGGACGGCCGCTCGGCGGCGGTGGAGGGCTCCTGCGGTGGCCACGCGGCGATGATGGAGGCCTCCTACGGAGGCCAAGAACGGCCACACGGCGGTGAGCTTAGGACTTCTGCGTCGGCCACAGACGGCCGCTCGACGGCGGTGGAGGGCTGTCACGATGGCCGCGCGACGATGGTAGAGGCCTCCTACAGGGGCCACAGACGGCAACGCAGCGGCGGCGGCGACGGACGGACTTCTGGTGGCGGACGGTCGTGCGGCGATGGCGAGAACTCCCGCAGCGGCCTAGGACGGCCGCTCGGCGGCGGTGGAGGGCTCCTGCGGTGGCCACGCGGCGATGATGGAGGCCTCCTACGGAGGCCAAGAACGGCCACACGGCGGTGAGCTTAGGACTTCTGCGTCGGCCACAGACGGCCGCTCGACGGCGGTGGAGGGCTGTCACGATGGCCGCGCGACGATGGTAGAGGCCTCCTACAGGGGCCACAGACGGCAACGCAGCGGCGGCGGCGACGGACGGACTTCTGGTGGCGGACGGTCGTGCGGCGATGGCGAGAACTCCCGCAGCGGCCTAGGACGGCCGCTCGGCGGCGGTGGAGGGCTCCTGCGGTGGCCACGCGGCGATGATGGAGGCCTCCTACGGAGGCCAAGAACGGCCACACGGCGGTGAGCTTAGGACTTCTGCGTCGGCCACAGACGGCCGCTCGACGGCGGTGGACGAGGACTGACGTGGACTGCGGGTTGATTTAGACAAAGTAGGAGGGTCTTCTCGCAAATTTTTCTACGTGCGTGGCAGGCGCGGAGCGGCCGGATCAGGCGCGATCGGACGGCCGTGAAACTGGGGTGACATAGCCACGCCTGGCGGAGGCCACCCTGCGCCGGAATAAGGGGTTGGATTGGGCTGATCAATGTAAGGCACGGCAACAATGCTCAACACACTGGCAAAGATGGCTTAACTACACTACACAAACCGTGTCAAAAAAAAAACTACACTCACAAACCTTCTCATCCAGGCAATACAACACAATAACCGGTAGGCAGCGGCCGGGTCCGTCCCAGGGAACCTGTTCGGCGGCGATACACCGGTGGTACGTGGAGGCTGACGGCGTTCCAGCGGCTCGGGTTCACGAGCAACAACGTGCTGGCGGCGTGTATCAAGGATAGGCCGGCGAACGTGGTCGGCATGGGCGGCGGCGATGGACACGGATGCACGCCGGAGAAGACACTATCTGATTTTTAACCATAAACTAGAAACTAGATATAGCACGTTATCCAGCTATCAAACCAGACAAATTTGACCCTATAGCTGCTTTTAATGGCTTATTTTCTACTTTTTTAGAAATGACAACAATCTATTTTCATCTTAAAAAGTCATAACTAATTCATCTTAAGTTACAAAGAATATGAAACCGGAGTATTTTGGAGTTATTTGATCTTATCTGTTCATGTTTCTTATCATCGTCAAAACACTAGGCTGTGTAATATGTTACATTTTTAGAAAAAAGTTGGCACTGGTTTTAGAGATAAAACTTTTTTTTGTTATTTTAGAAAATAAAAAATCGTGTTTGAAATCAGCTAAAGGACCAAAGTGGTTTGGTTTAAAAAAAATAGGGGATGGTCCCTCTGAAATGCCCATTAGCCTTTTGGGGTTAATAGCCCTGAATGACCACAAAACACCTCGATGACCCTTATACTGATAGGAAAACACAATGTGAAACATTCGAGCAAGTAGCAAGTCTTAACAAATCCCAGCAAGCCGAAGAACCACAACAAAAGCAATGCGCATGGCATTCTAACACTGAGCACTAACAGTCCAACAAGAACATGCTACAGGTCTTTTCCTCACCAAAACCATCCTAAAATCGAGTAGATGGTATCTAAAGTTCAGCAGGTGCCCATAAATATCATCAAACTCCAAATTGCATCCATACAAGTAGCGCAAACAGCATCGACTCTGTGTTAGCTAAATATAGAGATTATAATTACTTTATAAAAATAGAAAGCCATCTAATTCAATGGTCCAATAGATTCTTTAAAGATGGCTAGTGAGGTGGACTAGCTAAAAATAGCTAGCGAATGAGATGTGATGGAGAGTCACTAAATTTGCAGGGTCATTTACAAAGTATATTGGAAACGTTTTTTCTCTAATAGTAGCTAAATTTAATTTTAGAAAATGATTTGGCTGGTCTCTTGGAGATGCTTTAATATATATTATTAGCGAATGATAGATCTTCTGGACTACTCCCTCCTTTTTTATTTTCTAAGGCCAGTCTCACTGGTTTCATTACATGGTTACCTGAACCAAACTAGGTAACTGTGCTAATAAAAGAGTTTCATGGTCTCTCACATCTCATGAATTCTTGCTCTCTTATAACACATCAACATATTTAATGTCATGAAACTCTCTATGAAACCCCACTGAGATTGGTCTAAGGCCAGTCTCAGTGCAATGTTTCATCGCATAGTTACCTAGACCAGAAACTAGGTAACTGTGCTAGATGAGTTTCATGGTGATAAAACTCCTCTCACATTCTATGAAACTCTCCACTCTCTCTCCTCTGTCACATCAGCACATCAAATGCCATGAAACTCTCCTGAAACCCCCATTGAGATTGGTCTAAGGCGCATGGAGTATATGTACATATACAAAGACACCATCAAGGGAGAGACCATCAAGGTTGTTGCGCTCTCCAAGACGCTGCATGCATGCATGTGCCGCATCCACCATTTCTTAATCGTGAGAACCAATTATAGCTGCGCATGCACGACCGTGCAAACCGGGACGCGCTCTGCATATTGGAAACAGCTAAAAACTGTGATACGTCTAGAAACCCAAAAGGAGGGAATACATTCCTACAGATTCACATGATGGCATCAGCTTGGCAATACTCATAATGAGAGAAGCAATATTAGGTCAATGGTATGGAAGGATATTATACCATTCTATATATGTTCACTTGTTCAGATGTGGGTATGATGCTGAATGTGTCCACTGCCACAAGCAACTCAGTGTAGGTAAAGATAGAAAACAATTAAACGGACAAAGTTAGACTTTTACAACCCAAGGTAGAACTAGCGTCAATCTTCTAGCATCAACATCACTTGAAAAAAATGGGCTCTAAGAAACAAAATACCTCGTCAGTTCAGACTGCACCAGTTATAAGAAGAAAATTTTGAGCAAGAAGCGTCTCATCAAGAGCTTATAGAATGATTAATTTTCATGGCTCTCCCCTATCTGTTATTAGCCTACCCCAACTTACTTGGGACTAAAGGCTTGCTGTTGTATCCCCTATCTATTGTTCAACTTGCTTCCAGATTATCAAATGCTGCCACAAGTTTCCTCGAACCATCTCATGGATAGCTGCTTCAACGTCACACAACAGACATACCACAGAAGATGACCGGAAGAGGAAATTGATAAAGAAAAGAAGCAGATCCAGATATCAATCAATTTTCCGCAGTCAAGCAAGGATCGTTTGATGCAAGACGCACCAACAAGCATTCCAATGACAATTGCAATCCAGTGATCACCAGCCTAGGGCAGTGAACCCAACAATCCATTCCAGCACGTCTGCCACAAAAAAACTAACAGCATCTGGTTCAATAACATCTAAAAATTCGATTCACCAATCACCAGTAGCATACGACATGATAATACCATAGCATAGCATAGGTAGATGATTACAGGAAGGATCATAAATAACTGACACCTGACACCGCTGCGACTTAGGTAAGTTGGATCATGCAGACAAAGGCGCGCAAAAGATTAAGTTAACAAGACCCCTAATCATCAATCGACCAAACCTACTTCCCCATGAGGTATGCCCACGGGCCACGGCTGCCGGTCCTCGTCGTCGTCCTCGTCGTCGGTGAACTCGATGTCGGCGTACCCCTGCAACGCGTACTGCCTGCGCATCTCCTCATCCCTGTCAACAAGCTTCTGAGCCATGGCCGCGAGTTCGTCTTCTTCGGCGAGGCGGTCAGGATATTGCCTGGCCCACCAAGCCCGAATCTTGTCGGACATGGTGTTGGGCCGGCTAGGGGGAGGCTGGCTCATCATCATCTCGATGTACTCCTTGCCGAGCCTCACCAGCTTCGTCTTCCTCTTCTTCCCGGCTGCCCCCGCCGGCTTGGTCGCACCGGGCACCTCGGGCTTGAAGGGATTCTCCTCGCCCTCCACGCCGTCGCCGACAACAAGCTCCTCGTCCTCGGTCTGCTTGACCTGCAACCGTCCAAACCCCGAATTGAGGTCCATCGCCTGGTTATTCGTCGTCGTCCCCTCCATGTCTCTCCCGATGAAAACCTAACTCCCTCTAGATTTTTTTTGATCGCCTCTCTTTAGATCTTATTGCAGCGGTTCGGTATATACAAGTATATATATAGAGCCCGGGCTACGGAAATTCTAGGCGGTGCTAGCGCCACAGGCGATTCGGACTCTGTATACATACGGCCGGTTCAAGAAACATGGAACGAAGTGATGAAAAGTGATCATATACTGAACATGCGCATAGTAGTTTCGGAGATGCAAGCGGCCTTCGACGAGTATTGGTTAAATTCAGACGTGAGCCTGTCACACCAGAATTCCTTAGGAGAGAATCGAAGGTAGTCCTCGGTTCAAGAACGGAAAGGTAGAACGGGGCATGACCTTTGAAGGAAGAGAACTTTCAAATGAACAAGATCAATCCAACCGAAGGCAAGAGGCCGAAGGTCGTCAGTTGCTTTCATGGTCGAAAAGCATCTCTGTGAGACCAGTTGACGAAATCGAAGGTCAAGAGAGGGTTGTTCTCATCCGATATTCATAGAGCACCACCTTCGACATGTGTAATAAGGCATCTATACAAGAGCAAGTGAGAAAAGGTTACGAAAGAATAGCGCGACCTTGGGGTCAAAGGTGTTCCGATTTCCGAAGCTCTTGGATATAGCGGCGTGAATGTTGTGATTATAAGTAGAAATCAATTTGTACACGACATTTTATGGAAATTACCCTCTTGTCCCCTCGAATAAATCATAGTTAATAGAAGTTATTTGAAAGGTGGGACCGAGGCAAGAGGGTATTGTTGTAAACTTTGAATTCTGTAACCCCTATATAAGTGAGGCATCGTCCTCCTTTTAGGGGTCGCTTTTCTGGGATCTGAATACAAGAATTATAATCTTACTGCTGGTTTGTTTTCTGTCGCTAAAACACAAACCAACACTGATCACTGATGAAACAAAGTGTATAGTAGAGAGTCTTTTTCCTGTATGCCATTATAAAAGTTGGTGTTTACCTGTGTGCCACTAAAAAGTTCGTAGACACCTGTATGCCATCACGCGAACTTTCTTTTACACTACTCCACATACCAACATCACAAACGGTTGGGAAAGCCCATCACAAACGGTTTTCCCAACCGTTTGTGATGTTCCGTTTGTGATGCTCGGGGCATCACAAACGGTTCAAGAACCGTTTGTGATGCTCCCATCACAAACGGTTCATTTTCCCAACCGTTTGTGATTTCCTGCTTCCCAAATAAACCCCAAAAAATACGAAAACAATAGGGAAAAAATTATTTTCATTTGGGGAGGCCACCGGCCACCCAAGTCGCGCCATTTTTTCGCGCGAAGTTCGCGCGCTACGCGGCCGGCGTGATTCGAACCGGTGACCTCTCCCTCGCGCGAGCACTCCCC
>OAMR01000321.1:47585-61000 GCA_900205405.1 Echinochloa crus-galli | reverse complement strand
AACTTTCTTTTACACTACTCCACATACCAACATCACAAACGGTTGGGAAAGCCCATCACAAACGGTTTTCCCAACCGTTTGTGATGTTCCGTTTGTGATGCTCGGGGCATCACAAACAACCGTTTGTGATGCTCCCATCACAAACGGTTCATTTTCCCAACCGTTTGTGATTTCCTGCTTCTGAAATAAACCCCAAAAAATACGAAAACAATAGGGAAAAAAATTTATTTTCATTTGGGGAGGCCACCGGCCACCCAAGCCGATAAATCTCAAAAATGTTAGTGTGGTCATAAAAAAGTGATAAATCTGAAGGAAGCATGCGCCAAGAAAATAGCTGCCAGGTTGTTGATTGAATGTAAGCAGATAAGTATGTATGTATGTATGTATGTATGTATGTATGTATGTATGTATGTATGTATGTATGTATGTATGTATGTATGTATGTATGTATGTATGTATGTATGTATGTATGTATGTATGTATGTATGTATGTATGTATTTCCAGCAAAATTAAATGCATAGGGAGGGAGGGAGGGAGAGAGGCTTACGTGCGGTCAGTAAGGCGGCAAAATTGCGGCGTGATATCTTGGATTTTGTAATCGACTTGAACTGAGGGTGTGCCAACATGGACGTTGGTGTACCTGCATCGAAGGAATTGAATCTAATTAATGTAGTCTACGTGTCGTCGTAGCAAAAAGGAAATAGTTGCGATTGATTGTACTCGTTGCGCATATATACTAGCTACAAGGATGAGATGAGCACTACTCCACATACCAACATCACAAACGGTTGGGAAAGCCCATCACAAACGGTTTTCCCAACCGTTTGTGATGTTCCGTTTGTGATGCTCGGGGCATCACAAACGGTTGTGATGCTCCCATCACAAACGGTTCATTTTTCAAACCGTTTGTGATTTCCTGCTTCCGAAATAAACCCCAAAAAATACGAAAATAATAGGGAAAAAAATTTATTTTCATTTGGGGAGGCCACCGGTGTTGGCGGTCGTTACGGACCGATTTCCGACCTTCAACCAAGTATAAAATGAACACAACGGAGACACACACCATAGCTATAGGGCTTATTACTTACCTGAGGTAAATGCCTGGGTCATTGCGCGCCTCGATCCGATTGTTTGCCTGGACGATGTTCCTGATTCCCCTGGTGATGAAGTAGGAAGGAGTCGATGTGCTCCTTGACGAGGCCTCGAACCTTGAGGAATGCGGGGAGGAGCGCGAACTTGTCGACGGGATTAGCAACCGGCGCGGCCAGCGAGCGGTAGGACGCCGCCTCCTCCTTTTCGGCCGCAGGGAGCACCGTCATGGCGGCGGATGAGGAGATTGGGTGGCGGCGGCGCTCTTCTCTGCTCGCGTCGCCTCCACGGGACGAGACGACGAGGACGGGAGAGACGAGGGACGGGGAGCGACGCCCGGTGTCCCGAGGCCGGGCGCTCTTCCGCGGGAAACAGCCCTTATCGGCCGATGGCCTCTTTTTTTTTACTATCCCTACAATAAAAAGGCAATGTAAAAAAACAACTTTCTTTTACACTACTCCACATACCAACATCACAAACGGTTGGGAAAGCCCATCACAAACGGTTTTCCCAACCGTTTGTGATGTTCCATTTGTGATGCTCGGGGCATCACAAACGGTTGTGATGCTCCCCCACAAACGGTTCATTTTTCAAACCGTTTGTGATTTCCTGCTTCCGAAATAAACCCCAAAAAATACGAAAATAATAGGGAAAAAAATTTATTTTCATTTGGGGGCCACCGGTGTTGGCGGTCGTTACGGACCGATTTCCGACCTTCAACCAAGTATAAAATGAACACAACGGAGACACACACCATAGCTATAGGGCTTATTACTGACTATTTCCACAAGTTTTGGTGATTGTCCCATGTGCAGGTACAAAATGGAGAAACACGGCATATAAGGGTCGGAAATGACCGATTCGGCCGAACGACGCGTTTCGGCCGGATACCCCCCTTAGCCGTACAAGTCGGTGGGAGCCGTCCACGTCATCCAGTGACGATGCAAGCCACGCATGACGACCGCCAACTCATCCTGGGCTCCCGCCACGTCACCCGGCGACCCGTATCCAACCCGACAAGACCCGAAGTCCACCAGAGGCCTTCCAACCCAGGCCCAGAGCAAGAACCTGACCTGCCAACCGCCCCCAGGAGCTGCCATCACGTGTTCAGGCTCAAGGTGGTGCACACGGGCTGCAGCCCAGTTCGGCCGAAGCCAGGAACCGACGCCAGCAGCTAATCCTGGCCCTTGGTGGCCAGGTCGGTGCATCCCTCGGTTCGGCCGAACCAGGGAGTTCGGCCGAACCGAGATCTTCGGCCGAACCGACCCTCTGCCGCCTCCAGCTGCCTTGACTGCCACTCTACTGCCACTGTCCTTGCTGGATATAAATAGAGGGCCTTGGTCACCTGCACAAACACACAACACAAGAGAGAAGTGAGCGTTGCCAAGTTCCGCCACTTGTATCAAGTAGAATAGGGAGAGAGGAGAGGTGAGCGTCCGAGAGAGGAGCCGGAGTGTCGGCCCCTCTTCTAGCTGTACCTCTACGGATGCGACTACACTTCGAGTAACATCCGGGGCATGTCTGGTAACTCTTGTATCTCTCTCTGATTAATTGAGCATTCAGTCCTTACTTACTTTACTTGCATCGTTCTGCGTTCAATGCTTAGTAGTATAGTATAATTGTATGCTAGCTGCTTAGCTTGTTTGCTTATCTGTCTGCAGTAGATAAGTATTAGTCGACTAGTTTAGGCGTGGTGCCTGTACTTGAGACTAGCTCAGAATCCGCCCGTCGCAACGGAGGTGGTAGCCGTATCTGTCTTCTCATGATCTTGCTATTGTTTATTATCAAACCTAGTATCTAGTGCCTGTGAAAGAAATCATTATTTTAGGACCCCCCTGATCTAAGTTGTTGACAATCATGATATGAATTGATAAAACAAACCACTTGTTCATGCTTACATTCGGGAGAATTTAATTTTGAAAATATAAGTACCCTCTCTACCCTCCTACCTCTTCTCTTCTCTCCTTGTTGTCGTCATCCACCTCATCCATTTCATTCATCCACTCCATCTACCTAGGACAACTTAGTTTAGGATTAGTACACTTCTCGTTCTCCGTGGAAATTGATATCTTGGAATACTCCCGGGTGAAAGCTACATCGGTATCCGTCCGCTTGCGGATTTATCTGTAGGCCGTAAGGAGTGCCAACAAGCTTTCTGGCGCCGTTGCCGGGGAACGGTAGCTGTTCTGATTCCGAACCCAAGTTGTCCGTGTATGTCACCACCATCCACCACATGGATTCCACCATCACCCTACGTCAACACTCGGCTCCAAAGGGCGATTATTTGGAGCCACCACCATCATCACATCCCATATCCACACCTGGCTATGAGCTACGCCCCGGCTTCATAGCCATGGTTCGTGAGCAATCGTTCTCAGGAACGAAGGCCGAGAGTCCATACGCGCATTTGCGCGAGTTTGAGCAACCCTGCTCATGCCTGACCATTGCGGGCATGACACAAGAGACACTCAAATGGAAGCTATTCCCGTTCTCATTAACGGGAGGAGCAAAGAAATGGTACTCTCTGGCGATCGGCAAAATGGACGGGAGCTGGGAAGCTCTCAAGGAAAAATTCTGCCTAAACTCCTTCCCAGTTTCCAAGGTAGCTAGCCTTCGAATCGAAATTCTTACCTTTAAGCAATTAAAGGGAGAATCGTTAGGAGTTGCTTGGGCTCGTTTCCAGCAAATCTTAGCAGCCGGACCAGACCTAGGCTTGTCGGAACCCATCATCCTCCAACACTTCAGCCTTGGTCTCTGTCCCGTAGCTGCTACTTTCCTGGACTCTGCTTCAGGAGGGTCGTTCCTTCATTTGGTTCCCAGTGCAGCGAGGATAGTCCTGGATCGTATTCTGGACAACACTCCCCACACTGGAATCTATGATGAACTCCCCGATGAAGAAGAGAAACAGCCTGAATCTGAACCCGAAGAGCCAATACAAATTCAATCCAAAGCCATCGGCTCTTCTGTTCTGTCCATACCCGAAGCTCACTATGAACCACAACCGTCTCCAAGCCCAGCCTACTATGATTCACTCCACAACACGCCCTATGACTTCGATGATGATCTCTTCGATGACATCGGGAGTGTAACGAATTTCCCACGGGAACGTCGTGTAGAGCCCATAGAACAAGCCCCCGACAAAGAAGAATTGGAATACCAGAGAGAATACCTTGGACGTCTCTCTGCTATCATGAGTCGGGAGTGGCTAGAAGAGGCCGAAGCCTCAACCGAGGTCGGCAAGATGCCCAGAAAGATTCAAAGGATATACTGTGAGGTCCTGGGCAAAGACAAAGAAATCGGGTACGACCCGAGCCTCGGAATCAACATAATTTCTAGCTCGTTGGTGCACGACCAACTCCCTGGTGTACCGTGGTCGTTTTCACAAAAACGACTACAATTCACTTCAGGAAGAATCCTGGAGTGTTTGGGGATCTTGCGGGTCACACCCATCAAGATTAACGACCCTGAACGCTTCATGGATTTCCATATATTCGATCTACCCAGCGACACCACACATTCCATATTCATAGGTAGACCAGTCCAGAAGATCTTGGAAAAAGCACCAACAAAGCAGCTAGTAGAGCTCAGGATCGGCAACGAACTTATCCCTGTATCGTATTCCCAATCATTGAATACCCCGTTAGAGCCAGACCCCGATCCTGACCCACTAGAGGAAGTTAGATCAGCACATTTGCTAGACCTAGAGCAACCTATTCCAGAAGAAGACCTCCCATTCTTTTCGGAAGAAGAGGAAACACACCCTCCGATTGAGCTCGATACAAACGAAACTCCAAAACCTTCCCCAATCGAGCTCAAACCGCTTCCACCTGGACTTAGGTATGCTTTCCTCTTTAGGGATAAGAAAACTCCAGTGATCATCAGTGATAAGCTCTCCAAATTAGAAACCCAACAACTCATCACTGTTCTGGAGAAGAATCGATCGGTCTTAGGATATTCTCTCCAAGACCTGAAAGGGATTAGCCCAAATCTCTGTACTCATCGCATCCCGATCGACTCTGAAGCTATGCCGTCACGTCCCGGGAACCTCAAAGACGGCTAAACAATGCCATGAGAGAGGTTGTGAAAAAGGAAGTTCTCAAACTCCTTCACGCTGGGATTATCTCCTCCACGGGACGAGACGACGAGGACGGGAGAGAACGAGGGACGGGGAGCGACGCCCGGTGTCCCGAGGCCGGGCTCTCTTCCGCGGGGAAGATGGGCTGCGTCGGGTTTCCCGTGGAATATTTCACATGGGTAAGTGGGCTGCCAAATTCACTACGGGCTGGTTTGGGAGCCGGGATACCGGGGCAGCCATCACCGGGAAGGGTCCCCGGCCTACATAGGTCAGGAAATCCTCCCGGGGAAGCTCCACGGATACCCGCGGGGTTGTCGGCTCCCAAAGGAGCCCTAGCTGGACCTGGACTCCCCGTGAAACATTTCAACGTGGGTTTCCTCCTCGGGGAAAAGGCCGGGATCCCCGCGGGGAAGTGGGCTGCCAAAACAGCCCTGATATCGGCCGATGGCCTCTTTTTTTTTACTATCCCTACAATAAAAAGGCAATGTAAAAAAACAACTTTCTTTTACACTACTCCACATACCAACATCACAAACGGTTGGGAAAGCCCATCACAAATGGTTTTCCCAACCGTTTGTGATGTTCCGTTTGTGATGCTCGGGGCATCACAAACGGTTCTTGTGATGCTCCCATCACAAACGGTTCATTTTCCCAACCGTTTGTGATTTCCTGCTTCCGAAATAAACCCCAAAAAATATGAAAACAATAGGGAAAAAATTTATTTTCATTTGGGGAGGCCACCGGCCACCCAAGCCGATAAATCTGAAAAATGTTAGTGTGGTCATAAAAAAGTGATAAATCTGAAGGAAGCATGCGCCAAGAAAATAGCTGCCACGTTGTTGATTGAATGTAAGCAGATAAGTAAGTAAGTAAGTATGTATGTATGTATGTATGTATGTATGTATGTATGTATGTATGTATGTATGTATGTATGTATGTATGTATGTATGTATGTATGTATGTATGTATGTATGTATGTATGTATGTATGTATGTATGTATGTATGTATGTATGTATGTATGTATGTATGTATGTATGTATGTATGTATGTATGTATGTATGTATGTATGTATGTATGTATGTATGTATGTATGTATGTATGTATGTATGTATGTATGTATGTATGTATGTATGTATGTATGTATGTATGTATGTATGTATGTATGTATGTATGTATGTATGTATGTATGTATGTATGTATGTATGTATGTATGTATGTATGTATGTATGTATGTATGTATGTATGTATGTATGTATGTATGTATGTATGTATGTATGTATGTATGTATGTATGTATGTATGTATGTATGTATGTATGTATGTATGTATGTATGTATGTATGTATGTATGTATGTATGTATGTATGTATGTATGTATGTATGTATGTATGTATGTATGTATGTATGTATGTATGTATGTATGTATGTATGTATGTATGTATGTATGTATGTATGTATGTATGTATGTATGTATGTATGTATGTATGTATGTATGTATGTATGTATGTATGTATGTATGTATGTATGTATGTATGTATGTATGTATGTATGTATGTATGTATGTATGTATGTATGTATGTATGTATGTATGTATGTATGTATGTATGTATGTATGTATGTATGTATGTATGTATGTATGTATGTATGTATGTATGTATGTATGTATGTATGTATGTATGTATGTATGTATGTATGTATGTATGTATGTATGTATGTATGTATGTATGTATGTATGTATGTATGTATGTATGTATGTATGTATGTATGTATGTATGTATGTATGTATGTATGTATGTATGTATGTATGTATGTATGTATGTATGTATGTATGTATGTATGTATGTATGTATGTATGTATGTATGTATGTATGTATGTATGTATGTATGTATGTATGTATGTATGTATGTATGTATGTATGTATGTATGTATGTATGTATGTATGTATGTATGTATGTATGTATGTATGTATGTATGTATGTATGTATGTATGTATGTATGTATGTATGTATGTATGTATGTATGTATGTATGTATGTATGTATGTATGTATGTATGTATGTATGTATGTATGTATGTATGTATGTATGTATGTATGTATGTATGTATGTATGTATGTATGTATGTATGTATGTATGTATGTATGTATGTATGTATGTATGTATGTATGTATGTATGTATGTATGTATGTATGTATGTATGTATGTATGTATGTATGTATGTATGTATGTATGTATGTATGTATGTATGTATGTATGTATGTATGTATGTATGTATGTATGTATGTATGTATGTATGTATGTATGTATGTATGTATGTATGTATGTATGTATGTATGTATGTATGTATGTATGTATGTATGTATGTATGTATGTATGTATGTATGTATGTATGTATGTATGTATGTATGTATGTATGTATGTATGTATGTATGTATGTATGTATGTATGTATGTATGTATGTATGTATGTATGTATGTATGTATGTATGTATGTATGTATGTATGTATGTATGTATGTATGTATGTATGTATGTATGTATGTATGTATGTATGTATGTATGTATGTATGTATGTATGTATGTATGTATGTATGTATGTATGTATGTATGTATGTATGTATGTATGTATGTATGTATGTATGTATGTATGTATGTATGTATGTATGTATGTATGTATGTATGTATGTATGTATGTATGTATGTATGTATGTATGTATGTATGTATGTATGTATGTATGTATGTATGTATGTATGTATGTATGTATGTATGTATGTATGTATGTATGTATGTATGTATGTATGTATGTATGTATGTATGTATGTATGTATGTATGTATGTATGTATGTATGTATGTATGTATGTATGTATGTATGTATGTATGTATGTATGTATGTATGTATGTATGTATGTATGTATGTATGTATGTATGTATGTATGTATGTATGTATGTATGTATGTATGTATGTATGTATGTATGTATGTATGTATGTATGTATGTATGTATGTATGTATGTATGTATGTATGTATGTATGTATGTATGTATGTATGTATGTATGTATGTATGTATGTATGTATGTATGTATGTATGTATGTATGTATGTATGTATGTATGTATGTATGTATGTATGTATGTATGTATGTATGTATGTATGTATGTATGTATGTATGTATGTATGTATGTATGTATGTATGTATGTATGTATGTATGTATGTATGTATGTATGTATGTATGTATGTATGTATGTATGTATGTATGTATGTATGTATGTATGTATGTATGTATGTATGTATGTATGTATGTATGTATGTATGTATGTATGTATGTATGTATGTATGTATGTATGTATGTATGTATGTATGTATGTATGTATGTATGTATGTATGTATGTATGTATGTATGTATGTATGTATGTATGTATGTATGTATGTATGTATGTATGTATGTATGTATGTATGTATGTATGTATGTATGTATGTATGTATGTATGTATGTATGTATGTATGTATGTATGTATGTATGTATGTATGTATGTATGTATGTATGTATGTATGTATGTATGTATGTATGTATGTATGTATGTATGTATGTATGTATGTATGTATGTATGTATGTATGTATGTATGTATGTATGTATGTATGTATGTATGTATGTATGTATGTATGTATGTATGTATGTATGTATGTATGTATGTATGTATGTATGTATGTATGTATGTATGTATGTATGTATGTATGTATGTATGTATGTATGTATGTATGTATGTATGTATGTATGTATGTATGTATGTATGTATGTATGTATGTATGTATGTATGTATGTATGTATGTATGTATGTATGTATGTATGTATGTATGTATGTATGTATGTATGTATGTATGTATGTATGTATGTATGTATGTATGTATGTATGTATGTATGTATGTATGTATGTATGTATGTATGTATGTATGTATGTATGTATGTATGTATGTATGTATGTATGTATGTATGTATGTATGTATGTATGTATGTATGTATGTATGTATGTATGTATGTATGTATGTATGTATGTATGTATGTATGTATGTATGTATGTATGTATGTATGTATGTATGTATGTATGTATGTATGTATGTATGTATGTATGTATGTATGTATGTATGTATGTATGTATGTATGTATGTATGTATGTATGTATGTATGTATGTATGTATGTATGTATGTATGTATGTATGTATGTATGTATGTATGTATGTATGTATGTATGTATGTATGTATGTATGTATGTATGTATGTATGTATGTATGTATGTATGTATGTATGTATGTATGTATGTATGTATGTATGTATGTATGTATGTATGTATGTATGTATGTATGTATGTATGTATGTATGTATGTATGTATGTATGTATGTATGTATGTATGTATGTATGTATGTATGTATGTATGTATGTATGTATGTATGTATGTATGTATGTATGTATGTATGTATGTATGTATGGTGGGCGGCGCGGCTCAGCAGAGGACACGCGGCGGCCGGCGCGGTGCGGTCTCGGCGCGAGCAGGCAGCGCGGGCGGCGCGGCACGGCCTGGCACTGTCCCGGCTTGGGCAGGCGGCGCGGCGCGGCTTCATCGCGGGCTCCGGCAGGCTGCGGCAGTGAGAGAGAGGGAGGAAAGGGATGGAGGTTAGGGATGACAGGTGGGCCCCACATAAGGGCAAAATAGTCTATTTCCAACTCCGTTAGCCTCCATCCGTCTGAAATGGCATACGGGTAAAAAAAAGTTTGCGTGATGGCATACAGGTGTCTACGAACTTTTTAATGACACACAGGTAACCATCAACTTTTATAATGGCATACAGGTAAAACACTCTTGTATCTACTGAACTGGCGTATGTGATACTCCAGTATAGTAGTACATGATATGGTCCTGACTCCTGGGAGTTGTACTTCCGGCGAGTGTCGAAGTATCAACTTGCGAAGCTTGTGAAGTTCAGGAAGGTGGATCTTACATTACATGGATCCATTGGATGATATGAATCATAAAAACCTTCATGGCAATGCCCTGGATCTGCTGTTTGTTGTGAGGCAGCATTATTATATTAAACACAAAGGGATCAATGGATAATAACTAAGCGATGGAGTAAATTGAATATCATACACAATTGACCAATCGAGGCTCATGTATGTTCCCAGATTGGATTAAGGAGAATGGTAAAACTAGTTTCGGGAAAGGAAGCACATATGCATATTCTCAAGTTTTGTCGATGAAAAAAATGCACATGCACATTTGCATCCATTCAATCTGAGTAGTCGATATAGTTGCTGAAATTAAATAGAAGTGGGTCAACAGGATTTCCAGTAACTTGTTATAGAAAATGCATGCTCGATCTCTCATAAAAACAATGCAGTACTGGAACTGCTACTTTCTAGCAAGGCATGCGTCATATTTGTTCTCTACGTACTGACATAATTAAAGATATGCATCTTACCTGTGCCACTACCGTGAACTAGCTAGTCCTAGTATACGTGCATCTCTATCTTTTTTGTAAAAAAAAAACTTCTTCTCTGTTTATAAGAATATAGGAAGACCGTTCAGATTATTCAGACTCATTAGAGAAGTCGTTGGATCACGCGACAGACACACGCAGGATTATTAATTGTTACTTGTAAATCAAGAAGAACCCCATAACAATCATCAATCAGCCAATCCTACTGCCTTGAGGTAGACCCACGGGCGCCAGTCCATGTGCTCCTCCTCCTCGCCGTCGGTGAGCTCGATGTCGGCGTACCCAGTGATCGGGTACTGCCTGCGCATCTCCGCCTCCATCTCGATCTCCTTCTGGAAAAAGGCGACGCGTTTATCGTCTTTGGCGATGCGAGCACGGCGCGCGGGAGGGTCCATCATGTCCAGATGCTCGTTGGGCGTGCGCCAGGGGACAGGAGTAGGAGGCATACTCATCATCATCTCCACGTACTCCTTGTCGAATCTCACCAGCTTCTTCCGCTTCCCGTCCGCCGCCGTCCTCGTCGCCAGCGTCGTCTTGCCGAGGTTCCTGGTGATGTCGGCGCCGTCGCCAATCGCCGCGTACAGGTCCATGGTCTCCTTATCCAGGGTGATGCTGAGGTCGTCTCTGTCCACCTCTCCGGACTTGAAGGGATTCTCGTCGCCGCCATCGGTGTTGGGATGGTTGGTGGTGGTGGTGCCGGCGCCGCTGCCCTCGTCAGCGCCGCCGCAGCAGCAGGGGGGCGCCGCCTCCACGGAGTTGGCGCGCTCCTCGAGCGCCAGAGAGGATACCGTCGATGCCAGCTGGGTCGTCGTGCTCCCATCGCCGCCTCCTCCCTCCGTCTCCATCTCGATCTCTCGTCGGAACCCTAGCGTCGCCTCTCCTCTCGGATGATCCATGTGTATTCGTAGGGCATGTACCGCGATCTCCCTCCCCGTTCGCTAGAGCAGGCATAGTTGGGCCAAATGGGCCAGGCGTAACTAAAGGCCTGGCTTGACTTTTTTTTAAGAAGACACTTCCGGGTTTCTTCCCTACAACGGACGATTAATTGCTTGTTTTTCATTTTTTCCTAAAGCGAATTATTTGTTTTTATAATCACACAAGCAGCAGCAGATACCGTTGGATCTGAACTGTTATATACAGTATGCTGATACTATATTTTTCCTGTTTGTATGTTTAAGTGGGCCCAGCCCAACAGCTTCTACGAGGTCACCAGGCCCGAACGCCAACAACTTGGCCGGCCCAGGTGCGCGAGCCGAACGTTACAGTTCGGAGGAAATTTAGCATGAAAGATAATCCCACATCGGTAGTTGAGATATTGTTTGCCCGACTGATAATTGGTCACCTAGCTGTAGCATCACCGCGTGGGACGTGCGGTGAGCCATCATCTATGATTATACGATTTGATTAGGTCGGTGAAGACGAAGATTGGCACACAACATGTGTGCTTAGCTTTTTGTTGTTTTGTATTTTTACTATCAGTTTAGCTTTTCGTCGGTACACCTTTTTCATCTATTTTTTTCGTTTCCATTATCATTTTATGCAACATAATCTTAGGGATAAAACTAAGTATTTATGGATCAAAGTTTCAAAAGCTTTTAAGGTTTATACGAACGGTCCATCTCTCTCCACAGTGACATTATCAAGTACTTAGGAACAAACCAAGTGTTTTTAACCAAATTAAGTTTCCAAAAAACGTATTATCAAGTTACGAACACAGCAAGTGTTTTTTTAACCAAATTAAGTTTCCAAAGCCGATTTCAAAAGAATATGCACTCTTGCTTCTAAAGTTTGAACAAACGGTGGATCAGGGATTACTGTAAGCCCTGCACGATTACTCATATCTCACGATGCATAATCCGAGCACAGCGATATTACATCTTTCAAATTCAGTAGGAGAAGCTTTACATCTTTAAAAGCTAAATTTATCTGTCGTATGGTACAAATTACCTTTGGGCTTAGGCCCCCGGTTAGTGTGGTTCACATGTTGTTTACCATTTGGTTGGACTGTGTGTCAATACACGACAAAAGTCTAATCCTTGCAGGTGCAGGCGTCATGTGTTGGGCTATATGGTTAAGCCAGAATGACGTGATATTTGATAAAACACATATTTGTTCATTTATGCAGGTCATATACATGTTGGGTAACCATGGAGGCTACGCTAGCTCACACAAAAACTCGTTCACCCAAAATAGGAACAGCAGCAGTTATAGATCACAGATTGTTACCACTAGACGCGCAGTTGCAGCGGAAGCCGTCTCGATGTAGACGAACACGTCGAAGTGGCAGTGCAGTGCAGTTGCTTACGTCCGTCTGGTCCTGCACGTGCGGTTCGTCCTTGTGCTCCAAGCGCAGCACCTCCGAGGTATCCACACGTACGAGGATTGAAACGTCGCGCACCGGACTGCTAGGTCCGCGAGCACGATGCTGCCCGACGGCAACCTCAGGACGCTGCAGAAGAAGGGCAACGTGAACAAGGACAAGTTCTCCAAGGTGATGTGGTACGCGGTGACCAACTACCGGACATGGATCTTCGTGCTCCTCTACGGCTACTGCATGGGCGTCGAGCTCACCACCGACAACGTCATCGCCGAGTACATGTACGACCGCTTCGACCTCGACCTCCGCGTCGCCGGCACCATCGCCGCCTGCTTCGGCATGGCCAACATCGTGGCGAGGCCCATGGGCGGCATCCTCTCCGACATGGGCGCGCGCTACTGGGGCTGTCTCTTATACACATCTAGATGTGTATAAGAGACAGC